>ATSW01004918.1:0-10770 GCA_000444245.1 Botryllus schlosseri
CTTTTTTGAGATTTTGTCCTCTTTTTTGAAAATTTAGGTCAGATTTAGAGCAAATTGCGAGTGATATGCCGCAAATTAGCACAGAAGTGACGCTCCGGCGGGTATTTCGGAGTGAAAAACGGTGATTTAAGCTCTGAGCGAAAAGTTTACCTTTTTTTTTATTTTTAGTCAACCACCTAGCAATGTGGAGAGGAAAACGGTATTTTGAGCTCTGAGCGGAAAGTTGACCTTTTCTTTTAGTCAACCGATCACATAGTGGGAAAAATTCACCGATTTTTGAGAATTCCTCTCTGGTTTTGCAAGTCTCAAATTTCTGAAAAAGTGTCCTCTTTTTAGATTTCCAAAATATGGTAATCCTAATATTACTCCGCGTGTATAATCCCTTGCAAACTTTGCTTCAAGTGCTGGAATGTTGAAGGGCTATCACATAATGACATAATAGTGTGATGTAGTCACATTAAGCATTTTCAGTGTATTTCAATGTAGAGCACTCGCCAATATGCGTCTATCAATGCTAAAATAACCAATATAGAATATATAGAAGCCTATATGTGCATGCTGTTAAATTAGCTGCATGGTGAGATCCAGAGGTACGCCAGCTACCTTTGAATTTTCGTTTCAAGTAGCCTATTCGAGTGTTTTCATGCATGAAGTTTGAAATGAGGCTTCAACATCCGAAAAGGTTGGGAGCCACCGGCCTAGCTTGTATGATAATAGTGTTAGTAGTATGCTACGCCACCACCACCTGACATGAGACCGAGCCACCTAACAGTAAACCCAATACATACTCACTGCCGCCGTGTCGAATCGGCACTGCAAGAGTCGGATAAAGAGTTTCATGATACATATGGTGAGCGCTGGGCCCGGTGCCGTCAAATACTGAATCGTGACGATGGCCATGTTTGTGAAGACCGTTCAGAAGTAAGCTGAAATTTCATATCATTCATATTTCACTTTATTTCACAATATTTCGCACGCTTCAAAAGGCGTTTTACTTGCTTTGGGCTCATTTATCTGTCCGACAAAATAATTCATCTTACTTCTTCGGAGAACGGCGTTTTCGCGAGGAGCTCTTCAGCCATCTTACGGTCAGATAGATCAGTTCCAAGGCGCAAAGGATGAAACATATCACACTCATGACGTTCATGTATCGTATGTATATCGTTTTTTCCTGGTATTGAAAAATCTGCGCCATTATTATTTTAGAGATAATTTAACAATTGCTGTTGTAGGTAAATTATTTTTTCCTGCAATATTGAGCCATGTTCTGATTCTTCGCAGGTAAAACGATAGGCACAAATGGTAAAAAGGCGAGTGAGTGAGAGGGAGGGATAACATATCTAGATGCCACCTACAGGCATTTGAACACTTGAACATTTGAAACTTTGCATAAGTTGATAGTCTGACTGACCATTGAGCAAACATGAGAGCTTGACAACTGAATAATTTCCATTCATTTTCTAAGTAAATTTGAAGTTTTTCGAGGTACAGAACTTCTATATACAATTGGATGGTATATTCATATTGAAATGAACTCGAATATTTTCGGCTTACACTCGTCAGGGATAATCGTCAGCAACTAGTAGAGAATTGAACATTGAGTATGAAAAATCGTATCACAAAAGATGACATCACCGGCATGTAATTTCGAATAATCGAAGCGAAATGATCGCTTAAGCTCAACGCACTATTTTTAGATGGTACACGAACTCCTTCTGTAGGCACATACTTGGTTGGCGTATTTTGATAAAAGACGACCTCAAGGCACCCAAATTAGGACGCTGCTAACTAGAGCTGGCTAACGATATATGGTGATTAAAGATATGTTGTTGAACAGATATGATACCCTGTAAAACCGATATTTGTGCATATGGTGCGATAGCCACCAGTTCATTGATGACAAATATACAGATCCCACAGGAAGATAACTGTATCTCGGAGGAAAAGAACCAAGTCACATAACTCTATTGTACGGTGGATGCGAATGAACAACATAATAGGATTATGAAAACAAACCACTGCGATTTGAAGTTAGTAACCAACTTGAAATGTGCATAGGAATTCACAATATAGGGCCTCTTGCAATGCAATTTGCATGTAGCCTATTTGTAGACATATAACAGAACTAGAAAATGTTACACATATGTCTTAACGAATTAAAGCGACCCCGCAGTCGAAAATCGAAACAAATCACTCACCCACGGCCTGGAAACCCAGCATGGTACATGGCCATTCTTCTTGACGACAATGGCGTTATAGCACGCATTTTCTACTGCGGAAGAAGTGGCGGTGCATGAAAACATCGCTGGTATGCGAATCCATATGAAATCCAATGCACTGTCCATTTTCAAGTTTGTGATATCCTGCAGGAACGGGGTACAGGTTAGTGTTCGAAGTATTGAAGAACTGAGAAATTAAAGGAATAAAGAACAACAACTTACTGGCCAAGCAGGCTCTATCATGACACAGATGCATTGTTCATCGCATCACCAGCACTATGGCGCTGCGCCATGGCATATAGTATACACAAAACCAGCTCCAAAAAACTATCATTTACAACACACAAGATAGTTACCCTCTGAAGAGCAGCTATTAGTGACTCGGGTGGTGCCGTGTGCCCATGAAAAGCTGACACAATCCATCAGATCCGTAGTAGAGCAACATAAATATAAATTAAAATATGACTAGGCACTGGAACTACGCTGGTACTATCAGGAGCTGGAATCGCCCTCCAAGTCTAAAATATCGGCATTGTCCAAACAATCGGAAAGCCACAATGGGTCATTGCTTTGCGGTAACCTGATTGTTCTGAACAATGCAGATCTCAGATGTTGAGGGAGATTTTGGTCAAGTTCCGAAGCTCAGACCACATTTAAATTTATATTTCCGGAATCAGCGCGACAGTAGCTTTTGATCAAAACCAGATTCAGTAAATTTTGCACTCTGGATGATAACTTCTAAATTGCCAGAAGTACTACAGTCGCGGGGAAACATTTCAGAATCCAGCCTCAGCAAAGTGGAACGATGCTGCAAAATTGGTCGTTGCCATTCTATGTTAAAATTCGATAATTACATATTCACTGATAATTGTGGTGTATCTTTGAATTGAGTTTAATTTTTTATCCTAAATTCCAATAAAATTGCTGTAAAATACGCTTTGAACATTTAGATTTATTGCCCACTTCTCCAGAGCAGGAAACAAATGATGTGAACCCGGTTGAAGTATAAAACAATCATGAAGGACATTATGCAAACACTTTTTCCATGTTGATGATGACATGAACTGATACCTAGCATTGTGATTTCTTCCATACACTGCTTTTGTTGTCCATTATGAATATTTCTAATGCACATGATTTGGGGTCCTGAAAATTCAATTTTGTATTTGTAAACGTTGCTTTTTTCATGTGTATGCATTTCGTTTCATCATTCATCATTACTTTACATAACACGATTGAGAAAATGCAATGCAATTCTGTATTGAAAGGCATACAAGATTAGGTGGAATGATCAGGGACAGGTGACATTTTATCAGAGGTAGGCCTACTACGCATGCTTCTAGCAGTTAACCGGAGATGGTCACTTTTGAAATTACAGCGTGTCTCTTTGTGACTACTTCAAAATGACCAATGACACAACTAGTAGTCGCTATACAAAGCCGACGACCCCAGGAAGCAGCTTTGACGGTGGGAAATTTTGTATGAAGGTGTAGCCTATAGGTCGCAGTGTGAGATGTTTCCACAAATGTACCTAATCGACACTGCAATTGTGATGGGTTGGTCACAAAATGTAGGCCAGATGACGGTGTAAGCCGCACAATTACCGAGACATACCATATCAAATAATAGAACTCACCACAAATTTGAACAGATAATATGCCAAGTATATGAACACTCCTTCCACAACCAGTCTCGCGATGATGCTCAAGAAGTAGGCGGTGTGGATTTTATTTGTGAAGGGAATCTAAAACATCACGGGTCCCGTTTACATTACACTTCTGTGTGTGTTTGTCGAATGTACCTCTTTTAAGTCACCGCCGGCGTAGATTTTCTTGACCTTCACATGTCCGATACTTCTTCGTCTGCGAGCCATTTTCTCGAAGTCCCTTTCGTGGCTGGGATCATACTAAGAATAATAATAACATAACAACATCATGTTCCACGACAGGCATTCATGTGGAGAACATTGATGTTAGGAATTAACTTGGGTATTTTCAGGTGGATATTATATATATGTCAAGGATATATTAATATCATGCATAACCGAACTGTTCAACGATAAATTCATCCAGGGTTGCAATGACTCGAGTTACGATTTTTGGTGACTCGACTTGACTCGAGTCATTTTTCCGAATGCTTCAAGTGACTAGACTCGACTCGAGTCAATTTGTGTATTGACTTGACTTGTACTCGAGTCATTGTACATGACTCGAACCAAGTCATATGACTCGGGACTAGGACAGCCACTCATTTCATTGTTATTACGAAGAATTGTAAACAAATTCACAGATTAGTGGTATTTGGTCCTTCAGTCCTGGTTCTTCCAAAAACTGCTAGGACTGAGGATAATTATGGATGCAAGCCATTCTATATCACTCGAGCAGAGTTGGAAAAAGTGGTTTTAACTGGATTGAACTCAAAACTGAACAATGAACACAATGACTTGGACTCGGACTCGAGTCATAACACTATGACTCGGACTTGGCTCGGAAATGAATTGAAAATGTAGTCAAAACTATATAAGTGACATTGACTTGTGACATGGTTACAACCCTGCATTCAACTTTCCTCAGTTGGAAAAAAGAACTGCACAGGATGTCAAAATCATTGCTATTATGAACAATAGCCACCTTCCCAATGCCAACCATGGGCACTAGGTACGGCCGATTGAACATAGTGGATACGTGCCTGATTCACATTAGGAACTCATTCCACTTAATGTTGCCCCGCCACACAGTTATCAATCACCCTATTATGAAGATGGAATATTCCATACTTGAAATTATGCTGTTACCCACAATCGTACCATCGAATCCATTTCGCCTTCCTCCGCTTTGATGGCTTCATCTTTTCGGAGTTTCTCGATTTGTCCGACAACGATCATTGAGTAAAAGTGAAATATAACAACTGGTACAGCGATCGCCAGAAGCTGCAGCGACAGAAACATGGTGTAGTAACCCAGTACGGATGTAATCACTGTCCACCGTCCATACATGATGAAATTAGTAGCAAGTAGCACGCTAGAACATGAGAATTTGACCTCTGTCACCACACACTAACTTTGAAACAGAGTTCTCGTTTTCCATGCATGATGCGATCAAAAACCACAAGGAGTACGCTAATGCATTAGACGCAGATACTCTTCCCGGGCATATGGACTTGCGAAAAAGACATGTGGTCTCTATTCTTACATGGTATGTAACTCAATGTGACAATGTATATCGTATATTAACTAGAGAGACTCGTATGTGTGATAAAAAAACCTATCAATTGAGTTATCCGTACAATATACCTGGAAAAAAGCAGTGGTCCTCTGTTCAACTGCTAGTCAACGGCTCATTCGTAAGGACGTTTGTCTCAGCTATAATGCCAGTTAAGTATATTTTCAAGTAGCTATTCGTAGATCACGGACTCGTTGTATAGGCCTACCCTCGTAGGCTATCGGACACACTGAACGTTCCTACATATTCCCTAATTCGACCATGGACCAGATTTACGATGTATGGTTGTTCAATGTTCAGCGCCATCGATATACGAGTGGTGCATGAGAAAATGATGACTCCGAGTTTAGTACTCAATCAAGCGAGCACGATTTGAGAGAACGTGACAACCAATCATTCAAATTCCCGGTTCCAGCTGTCCAAATAATTTTGTGGACTGACTGACATCCCACTGACCACTGCAAACACACATCGATTTGCAATATAAAGCTGAGCGAACATTATGTAATGTCAATAATAAAACNGTAGTTTTTCAAAGTAGGTCACTATTCGGCCTGTATTTATTGTAGATTCCATCTATCCAACACTTTTATATATGTAATAGCTTGTTTATTAATACTCACTATGATATGTCTACTAATGTATGTCGTTTCCAAATGTAAAGTCATGTTTGTAATTCAAATAGCGTATATTTGAGTATGGAATCGCATAATTGATGGCGTTATAATATTATTAGGTCACCCCACTCCATTAATAAGGGTATTTTGAAGACCCAGTGGGCAGCCATAAAAGCTTGCCAGATTATAAGACGTATGCAGTCCCCGTGCTTTACATCCCCATGAATTGGAATACAGTTACATGGATGAATAAACTTATATGAAGGCAAATAAATTTAGATATAATGGACACCAAATTACCACAAGTGAGCACCAAACAATGTTGTGATAGCCTATCCTTAAACATTCTTACTTGGAAAGCCCAAAATCGAATATGAGATAGTTTAGAGAATTCGTTGAAGCACATGATCCGACAGCCGGGTTCCATCGTGCTGCATTCAAAGACGGATTGCTCGTCGCCGTAAACTGGAAACATGAAAAATATTGTTGCTCATTAGTGCGTTATTCAACGATGTACTTGGGACACGGCTTGTTTTCGAAGATACAACACTAAGTAAACAGTACTCTGAAGTCCAGCAAAGCAATTAAGGTATTGTGTTACCCCACTTTGGAAGTGCTCAAAACCAGGGCACTAGCTCCAATATGGGCAAGATCGAGTGGGTATAGAAATATTCAACAGGAATAGTTCTACCATTTGATCCACGCAAAAACCGTTTTCGAAATATTTATAAAAAATTACATATAAATTTTGAATGCAAACTTACCAGCACCACCGATTGTCACCACCACAATGAGACGAAATACGAACACGCAAAGATACCATAGCTGACCCAGACACGTGCTGTAGTTTGTGACCTGAAAGCGATCAAATGTTGACAGAAAAGCTACGAAGTTTTGATAATTGTATCGTACACCTGTTCAGATATCTTTTCCAGTATATGCCACATCCCGGCAGTGTAACTTGAATCCGCACAAGTGCGGACCGCTTACCCACAGGGTAAAGTTCTAACTTGTCTTATCCGAATTACACTATTTACACAGGTCTATGGTCTGCAAAAAGCACCAGAGCTCTACAGTCTACAATGATAAGCAGGCTATAGTGGATGCGACTTGTCTATAGTATGGTAAGCTTTTTCTGAATAACAGCGGAAATCCTTGTATCCATTACTATCCATTGAATATACAGTGGTAAGACACCTTGAAGAGGGGTCAATCATCAAATCTCATTTTTGTTACAGTATTATTTTGCAAGTAACCGTGAAAATCCATGCACCATTGTAGAATATATCTAGTCTAATATTCTCTTATCCATGACACCATGGCTATTTGACCAATCAGAGTTCCCCATGAACATGTCTAAGTTTAATTTAAGTTTATAATTACTCCCTGATCATACGATACCCCAACACGGCCCAAACTACACTAACCCCCAACTTTAAAACTCCCCCAACCCTAATTTCATTGTAGGCTACTCCAACCTATAACTTTATAATATCCTAACTAACCCTTAACCGCTAACTTTACCCAACCCTAATTTTATGCGGCCCCAACCTAACTCTTACCCCCAACCCTAATTTTATGACACCTCAACCTAATCCCTAATCGTAAACCGATTGTAACCGTCACAAATTTTGACATGTTCACGGGGAACCCTGGTTTGTCATGTTGATATCTTCGTGGACATGAAAGTAGACTGGACCCGAATATGGTACTTAAATTTCTGCATCCACTTAATTTGATTTTATGAGGGGCCTCAACTCTTACATTTACACTTTTTAGTTATTATTTTGCGAATAACCGTGAAAATACATGTAGGCCCCCACCCATGTAGAATATGGTGCTGTGAACAATGGTCAAACAATAAATTTCTGCACCCATCAAAATAGCTTACTTTGATTTTATGAGGGGCCCCCCTCCTACATTTCCGCAATTTTTAGTCATCAATTTGCAAATAACCTTGAAAATACATGTACTCGTGTAAAATATGATACCGTTAACAGTGTTCGATCTTTATATTACTGCTACTACAGGGTTGGTTCGATTATGTTCACAATAAGGGCAGTTTTTTTGGCACTTCATCGATAGTGGGTAGACATCGAACAATGTTCACCATGATCACCGATGAATGTTTCTCATGAACAAAATAATTTGTTATTGCGTTTGGAGAGACGGATATTTGGGTTGGGACTTGGGAGAGTGCTAGGGTCAAAGTTGGGGTAGTAGGACTTGGGAGGGCGATATTAGGGTTCGACGAGGGGGGATCTTAGGGTTGAAGGTGGATTAGGGTCAAAGATGGGGTTAGGGTATCCCAAGATTAGGGAGGGGGGATATTGTGGTGGATATCGTTCACCCCCAACCCTAATCTTGGGATATCCTAACCCCAACTTTGACCCTAACCCACCTTCAACCAAAACATCCCCACCCCAACCCTAATATCACCCTTCCCCAACCCTAAACACAAAGCGGAAAAATATTTTGACGTTTAGAAATTTTAACGTGGTCATGAGAAACATTTATTGGTGATCATGGTAAACATTGTTCGACGTCTACCTACTATCGAAGAAGCGCCGTTTTTTTTAAATAAGGTCAGTCGGATGTTCACAATATAGTCAGTCTCATGTTTAAAATATGGTCACATGGTCAGTCGTTATATTTATATTCACAATAATGTCAGTCGCAGCCCGAACGTATCCCAGACACGATATCCGAGCGGCAACACAGTCTGAAAACAAGGTTACCATATTGTCTTGGGCCAAAGTCCACACACTCTTTAGCGCCCCCTAGCGGGTTTTAAAATGAGGCATGAACGCATATGACGTCACCAGAGGTGGTCACTAGGGTTGGATTATCCGGATAACGGTTAACCGGTTAACCGCAGGTATTTTCACTATCTGATATCCGGATATTTTACTGCCGGTTAACCGGATAAAAAAGAATCGTTGCTAATGCATTTTACACGTTTTAGTAAGCTTCAATAAGTCGTATTCAGTGTTGGCGCGGCCGATTAACGATAAGCGTGTTGCCAATTAGCGAGATGCGTCTGTACACATTGCACAATGTAATGTGACGCGATCTCCAGCTGAGAAGATCGTTAAATTAGGTCATTGATTGCCGCGCGCTCGGCTATCGTCTCTTGCCTGATTTATCGCGTCTTCAACAAGCCGATAGTTCCACTGGATTGAAGAATCGCATCTGCAATAGGCCATGTGCAGTGTACACACTATTCCATCACTGGCCTGCACAATCGCATCTCCATTGGCTTGGTGCTCACGATATTATCGTTGACCTACACAATCGCATCTGCAATAGGCCCTACGAACGATATAATCGCTGGCCTAGCCATCTCGGACCCAGCATGCATTGGCTCTTATCTCTCGATGGCTTGTTGACGATATACCGTTGAGTGTATTCTAATTAGTGATTCTGAGAGTGACACCGCGAAACTGAATGACATCGAATGTTCGCAAAAATGTACGTGCGTGCAAGCGTAATTGATTCCCGCTGATGATTAATTCGAAAAAAAAAATCGAAACCCCCTGAATTTATTTCAATCCCTCTACATTTTCGGCTGGCTGCGTGCCTGATCACGTGAATTAGAGCGAGGTATCATGTCGGCATCAATTCCAGTATCAGCTAGTCGTCCTTCTAGTACTCCAAACCTAAACATAAGGTTGGTCAAAAGGATGTAAAGCCGTTGAAGTTTCCGGCGTACGACCTGCCAACCTTTTGACTCTCTACGAAGCGCTGCTTTCTATTCAGCCCACTTCTGTGGAAGCTGAAAAAGCATTCAATGAACGTGGACTCTTTGTTACAAAATTCCGGTCCCGGCTACAGGATCCCACAATTGATGCATTTGTGCTTTATAAAGAGGGCATTGCAGAAGCAGTGAACATTAAATTTGCGTGGTTTTTCTCGTATTCGCTCATACTGCGCGCGTAGGTAGGTACTCTACAATAACACTGTGTAATGATTTTGCGATCCGTTTTACATGCAGACCTAATGAAATCGATTGTCTCACTTAGCAGTTATTATCCGGTTAACCGGTTAGATAAATTCCCAAATATCCGGATATATCCGTTATCCGGATAGTGAAAATTATTGATATCCGAACTAACCCTTGGTCACGAAAGCTACCAAAGTAAAAGTAGCGACGCAAAAATCTACTCAAGTACGAGTAGAAGTAGTACTTGTAAAAGCAACTTAAAACTACTTTAAGTAGAATTTATTGACTTTAAATCTACTCAAGTAACTAAGTAGTTGATTAAACGATCGTAATTCGCTCGCATGGACTGTCTAAAGCTGGAAATTGAGCTACGCGGAAGGTGTAGAGAACTTGATTAAACTCGATGCATCCCAGGATATATCAATTTTCTAGAGAATATTCATTCGCCCGCATCATGGGAACAAATGATAGTATTGATAGGCCTATGGAAGTGCGATGCTAATCCTTCGTTTACTCGTCGAACACCCCATTTTCTAAAATATCATGACATTGGGCCCCTATCCCATATTTTAAGGCCGTAGTTTAGTCGAAGAGTAATACGGAGAAGTTATATCGGATACGGTGTTAACATTTTGTGCGTCCTATACGATCATAAAAAACTATGGCGGATGGTAAAAATGCCATTGGCTATAGTGTATCTTTATCAGAGGTGGTCAGTAGCGAAGTACTTCTACTTTTTCGAAGTACTCAAGTAGTTTTCCTCTACTTCT
>ATSW01004922.1:0-11899 GCA_000444245.1 Botryllus schlosseri
AGCAGTCTACTCACAACTAGGGCTGGGCAAAATCGAGTACCTAAGTGATTCGATTCTGAATCACGTAATATGCTTCGAGTCGAGTAATCGAGTATCACCCAAATGACGTCATAACGGAATGTAATACATTAAAGTTCAACTATGCACCGTTTATGCCACCGCAAAGAATATATTGCCTGTTATCCATCTCATAAATGATACTTTGGTATTTTTCAGACCATACCGATTTCATTCCACTTGGTGACAATGTTGTGGGATAATCATGTCTTCCGAAATGTGCTATGTCCAGTAACCTTCGTAGCTTTGTACTATATTTTTCGTTTGCTACGATACCGCCAATCAGGGTTTCAAGGCCTCAACAGTGAAAATTGGTATCGATACTATAAATCTCGTTGATGAGGTAACTTTCAGTGGCGAGAAGCGTATTATCTTAGTACTCGAAAAAATTATATTTTACTACTCGACTCGAATCATTAAAATTAATACTCGATTCAGATTCGAGTACTCGAATCATTATGCCCAGCCCTACTCACAACTTGCGTGCAACCCTAATTGAAAACTCCAGACTCCAAGCCAAGCAAGAGCATTTTATAAATATAATTTTTTTTCATAGATCGATTTCTCAATATTTTTGTGNGGGCCGCAAGAAGGCTAGTTGGGGGCCGCATGCGGCCCTCAGGGCTGCGGTTGGGAATCACTGATTTAAACTATTCCATGGATACTGGATATTAGCAACGTTTATATTTCGTAGGAACCGAAGAATGTCTACCCGACCATCGCATTCAATTCTGAGACGGAAAAGTGGACGATTCATTTCGATGGAGAAGTTGTGAAAGGTTTATTTGGTTTTCACCATGCTCTAGCATGCCTGATAGCTATTTATTGGGTTTTCAATGTGAAGTTTGCTCCTTCATCATCAAACTCCTTGAACTTTATCGCAACTTTTCTCGCCGAGCTTCCAAACGTCAAGCCAACTAATGCTGTTCGTAACAAGATAAACATGATATTCGATGAATAATGGTCGTATTATGATTTGTGGCGGTCCTGTTTTTGCCATCTTTGATGACTGCCAGCAGTAATAACTTGTGTTGTGACGCTTAGCATTGGTTTTTTAATTAATCGGTGCTACTCTATAGTCGTCCTTGTCGATATTAATTCGCAAAAAATTTGTAATGATCGTGGCCCAAAATTTGGTCTTTTGATTATATTTTTGGATTGCTTAACGCATTGGCAACCAATTGGCCTAAACCTTATAAGCACCATTGTTCAGTTGTTAGCACCAGCACATAGCGTGCTCATTACACAATAAAATTTTCAACTTGAACAACAAACATATGTTGTTTGTTTACCTGTAATAATTACGCTTCATTATGAATTTGTGACCCTGCAGGTTTCCAATATTGTTCATTGTACTTTCATGGAACATTGCTTGATTTGCTGCATACACTGTTCTTTAATCTGCAGACTGACTACTGATTTTGTGTGTTTAAGGTGAAAGGTCAATGACAATTATTTGTCAGGCTCGGTTTCTTGCAATCCTAGTCAGTCAGCACAGTTATGATTTGGGTGAGGTGAAAGGTCAATGAAAATATAGGTGAAAGGTCAATGAAAATTATCAGACTCGGTTTTTTCCAATCCGAGTCAGGGAGAACTAGGGATTTACCGACTTTTAATAAGGTCGGAAAGTAGTTTCCCGGGTCACAACTCGGGGAATTTTGTTCCTAACCTAATGTCGGGATTTACCGAGGATATTTTTTACAGTGTATGCAAATGCCACGCAGCCACCCACGGAGCATTAGACATGACAATTTGTGTGTGCGTCTCACGAAAGTTTTTCTTCTAGTCTGCTAAGTTTGGGCCACTACAATATCTTCTGACTATATAACAGACCGGAGGTCAAGAATTAACAACATGCACTACAGTAATTATTGCAAGATACCAGATGTTATAATTATGGATTACACGCCCCCTGCTCTTCAGGTAAGTCTGACCATCGTGGGCTGTGATAGGATTAAAAATGCAATATAATGCGAAATTAAATCTTCAAGTTAAAAATTGACTACCCTTTGGGGGCCCAAGACCAACGTTTGGGGTGGAGGACGATTTTGCTGTTTTGATCCTGATTCTAGCTACAACCCACGTTAACATGGTGTATAAGCCGATGGCTATGGCGGCAGGTCCAAATCTTCAGTAAAGAATTGTGAAATAGCAATTGACGCCCGTTTTGAGTAGAATAATATGAGAATAATAAGAGAAGGTGAAAATAAAATTCTGCCTTCAACTTAATACAGATAATGTAATGCAAGCTGCCGTTACGAGAAACGGCAAAAAACGGCGCGGTTATGATAGCCTATATATCAGCAGCTGTTGATTTTTAATGCTTCGCTGTGGAAACCGTAATATTTTATTTGACGAGTACAAAATTTCAAACCTTTGTCTGGTGAACGGGGTACGTTCGTACCAGCACATAGGCCTACTGCTCGCCAAGCAGCAACGGTCAAATTGCGTTTAACTAATCATAACCAAACATCAACACAGAAGTTGCTATTTTAAACTAGGCAGAGAGGTGATTAATTATCCTGCAGCGAGGTAGTGGCGTCTGAAACGTATTGATAACCCGATATACTGAACGGTGGATGTTTTACAATCACACCAATGTACATCGAATATCTATTTACTATAAGTGTGGAATGTGGATACTTCTTACGCAAAGACGAGCAAAGCTAATAGGCTACTTCTGACGTAATAATGAGCAATGGCATTTGAAAATCAGACGTTTGTGACTCAATAACTGGTATAATATCTCTTGCTTGTTAACGAATGTTCAGTTTATGTCTAAGTCGTCGTGCAAATAAAAAGTAATCGTTCTTTCACAAAGAAATCGATTAAATATGCGAAGTAGTCGATTACGATTACGATTACTTCGGAATTTTTTCGAATGTAATCGATTGCGATTACGATTACTTGAAAATGCTGTAATCGTCGTAATCGATTACGATTACTAATCGCGATTACCCCATGTCTGGTACCTAGTGACCTATGAAATAAACTTTTTTAACGCCCTCAGTCGCCACACGAAAGGTATTGAAATTGCTCACACGTACCAGACCAGACTAAAGGAAAGGCTCCTTTTGTAAGACGCACGCGATTACCACATTTTTCCACTGGGTGCATTTTCCTTCCCGGGTTGCTTTCGTATACCCCGGAAGTCTCAGAATGCAATGACTGAACTACTCGGTGCCAGCCAGTTCGGTAGCTAGACAATGCGGTGGATGTATCGATATCATTGTCGATGTCGCGGGTCGCATATGAACCGCCCGGAGCTTCGATTGCAATGACTAAACTATTCGGTACCAGCAATTTCCGTGCGTCCACAATCCATTGCACATATCAATATCAAAGGTTTCGACCAATATGTGGCGGTGGCGAGATAGCGCAGTGGGTCGCGGGTTCGAGTTCGACCGAGGTCGAATCCAGAATTCCTACTGTAAGAACGCCCTGCGCCCTCTCACGGTTCATACACTTTGTAAGATACAACATCATTCTGGTACATCGTCCATATCTGTAGGCTATATCACATGACTAATATCTTTCTTCTCGCTACCACGTGACTTACCATTTATCAGCTCGTGCATTTGAATGATACGCTAGACTCATATGCGATATCCTACTGCATAATCAATGAATATTCGACCAATATACCTATCTGAGGCAATACTGTCGTTGCGTTCACGGTGAAGTTGCCAGATCAAGGACCAACGTATAGGAACGTGTGTCTACCGAGTTAAGTATTATCTACCCAGTCACACCTTACGTGGAACTCAGGTTACAACTCTAGCAGGTTATCAGACGACACACCTCCCATACTACCTAAGTGTTGGAGGTTTATCTAGGCTCCTCCTCGCCCTGTGATCCGCGCATGCGGTGTCTGAAAAAAGCCTAGACGTAGGCCGTGCTACAAGTCGGCAGATACGGAATTAACATAGAATAAAGGCTATAGGTCTGGTGTAAATGACCATTGTAGTCGACAAACGCCATGAATAACACAAACAAACAAACAAACCAATATGTGGAGGTCATTTTCGGCCGGCATGGTTTTATAGCCGCAGATCACTTCGCAGAATCGGATGTTGGCCAGATCTCCATATGTCTTGGGTCGATCTTTGACCATGACCCGCACCGATACAACATGATATCATACTCATCGGCAGGCCTATGTTAGAATTGCTGAACCGACGACGATGTCGAGCGTTCCAATCATTCTGTATTGTATAATACGTGGACTATTTCTTGTGTAAGTCGTCTGAAGGTTCTAACTATATATTCTTATGAAGATATTTACAGAATTATGAGATATGATTATATAACTTTAAAAAAACTCTTACGAAATGGCATCTGTGTGAAACATTGGTTAAAACACCCTTTGTTTTAAATAAATTCCCAGCGATACGTAATAGGTCGATGGCGCGTTTGTACTGTATTTTACAACTTGGCATGTGTTGCTAACAGCAAAGGATTGTTCGAATGACGGATTGATATCACCATGCTATGAAACTCTGAGAACCGCTGTTATCATAACAGTCGAATGCTATTGCCCGTGGCGTGTATTAGATATAATAAACGAAGTTTCTACTCACTCGACCATGCAAGTCATTGCCGATGTATCTGGTAGCAGAAATATTCGATGTCTGAAGGCATGCAAATTTGTCAATCTGTCTCAATCACGTGAAAGCGACAGTGTTTGGCCAGACGATTATGGAAGCTCAAGTTATGATTCAGTCTGCGAGACAAGTTACTGTACGATGTGCCTTTGCCAAATGTAGCACAAGACTTGAAAATGATAGCCTACTTACAGGACAAATAAAGTTTGAAAGATTGAGTTTACTCGTATATACCGTCGTGATAATCTGTTTTAATGGCTACAGATTTAGGCGTAATCTAATTAACGCTGAGCCAGGATGTCTGAAAAGGAAACACTGCGTAGACGTAATCAGCCAAGACACGTTTCTGATAATAATACCAAACGAACTTCCGTCGATACGAGGAGAGGCAATACGAATCACATGCAACTATTTATCTGGTCAACAATTCTTGGTTTCGTACTTGCATTGACGTACGCGTACGCGATAACGTCGAAGATAATATTACCTGTCGTGGATATAAAGGATCTTGAATGGGCAAATGTCGATAATGAGGATCTTCGAAATGGTGTTCGGATTTTGGAGGATCTTCATGGGCCAGAGTCGGTCGTTGTCGACAAGGAAAACGGTGATTGGTACACTGGAACACACGACGGAAAGCTTGTTAAGATAGAATATGCCAACAAATCCTCACCATTAATCACGGACATCACAGAAAATCTGATTAATGGCGCATACACGGCTGGCGGAAAGACAACCCTGAGGAGGCCTCTTGCCCTCCGTCTGAGTAATCGAAGAATATATCTGGCGGACGCATATCAGGGAATATTTGCTGTCGATATCGACTCACACAAATGGGAAAAAATTGTAGGTTATAATGATGTGGAGCCGGAACTGAAATTTGCCGATGATTTAACTGTAAATCAAGCCGGCACAAAGATTTACTTTACGGACATGAGTACCAAATGGAATTACCAACACCTGGTTTACATGACAATGGAAGGTGATTGCAGTGGTCGCGTTTTCGAAGTAGATATTGCAACCAAAGTACTTAACGTGATCAAAAGGGGGCTTTGTGTACCTAACGGGATAGAGCTCAATCTAGAAGAAACAACGTTGGCTGTGTCCGAAACATTAATAAATCGCATCGTGCTGCTTGATGTAGTAAAGGGAGATATAATCCGAACGATACCAATGCCAGGATGTGGTGATAACATACGCCGTTCCATTTCCGGCGGTTATTGGGTACCTTTTCCCGCTCCAACCACGGAATTCCTTCAGCTTACTCGAAATGTTCCATTTGTTCGTGATATTGCAGCTAGAATTATGGGCCAGGAGGGTTTTTTCGCGTTGACTGACTTGAGTCAAGGTATGGTGGTGAAGTTTGATGAAAACTTCGAACCAGTTTCAGTACACAAGGACGCGAAAGGCGAGGTATCTCGAGCAATCACCGAAGTAGTAGAAATAGATGGCGGTATACTTCTTTGTTCCTTTATAGCACATGGTCTGGTCAAGATAGAGAATCGTAATATGGAATTAGCACTGCTAATAAAGAAATTGCATGACATTCGTTTGCATAATGCTTGTATCAACTCACACAAAGCTGCTTATCATTTTGGAAGTACAGGGGTACAGAGCACTGATGATACCCAAAAATGAAACCGAAGAACTTAATAGCAATGGACATGCAGAGTGCAGGGTGGACTATGGGTCACCTTACATTGCAAGTACCTCCACACGCAAGCAAACAAATAATTTAAATCACATAATTGCAATTAACGTCGGAAAAGGAAATTCACAACCGCCCGACATACCTTGACGTTCTGGTGGACATATTGGACGGTAAATCCATGACATCTGTTTATTAGAAGCCTAAGTTCAAAGGTCCACCTTCGATGGTCGTGAAATCAATTTGATGGGCACCTTCCACCTTGGTACACCGGGCGCTGATGAGTTGCTCTATTTTCATTGGCAACGGATACTCACAGTAAGTCATCAAGCAGGGAATAAATATAATAAGTTACGTCATTGGAGTGATACAACCCCGCGATAAAATTTCGAAGAAGTTTCTCTGGAAGTAGGGATGTATACATTCATCTACCTTGGATGGGCCCGGTTTCTTATCAATTTGAGAAACAGCTACCTTTAGCCGTCTACCATTGTTATCCATATTCAACGTTGAAAACGAATGTTGTACTACGATAGCAATGCTGCCTTTATGTCGATAGCAATGTTGCCTGCAACCCGAAAGGTCGTTCTTCCGGCTTCACAACAAAGTATATGAATTCAAGTGCAACTGCGATTTTCGGTACCATGGGAGAAATTCCGAACGGTTGCAGGACCGTATCAAAGAGCACACTTTACCGTCTATCAACTCGTATATCTCGAGGCCGGAGCAAAATATTCTGCTTTCAAATAAAACCAGGCCACAACGGGTCAAAAAGACATTCGTTTTGGATGTTGGAGGTATCAATATTCGACAGAATAAGCATATGTTCGCATCATGGGATGCAAATGATAGTATTGGTATGGAAATGTGATAGGCCTACTAATCTTTTGTTTACTCGAACATCTCATTTTAGAAAATATGATGTAAGGTACCCGCCCCCATATTATAAGGCCCTTAGTTTAGTCGAAGAGCAATATGAAGAAGTTGTATCGGATACAGTGTTAACACTTTGCGCGATTACGGTAGTAAAAAATATCGCGAATCGTAAAAATACCATATAGTCATATAGTGTAGCTTTATTTTCGGAAAATAGAGACATCACACTACACTTGCTTCTATACTTCAACATGTATATTCTCCAGACAAAAGAACTGAAACCAATTTGAACTCAAAGCATGGTACTGGGAACTGAAAGAGAAATACAAACACTACTTCTAGAAAGCGGAAAATATATTTCGTGTCTTTCGTTCGGAAAGTTTCAACGGTGGTCTGCTAAATTAGGTCAAACGGTAAATAAATCAGAGTCCACATTTTCAGATTAGGACACGCCATTAGCTGCTAGATTACGGTATAGGTTATTGCTAGACTGCGAAACGGTAGTTTAAAACGTTATGATGGGCTACTGTGATGAAATATTTCATATGGGCGACATAACGCTGTGTGAACGGAGCCACGCAACTCGCTACCTAAACTGCATTCAGCGATACTTTCATATCACTCCATATCTAGGCCTACGGTGCACGCAGCGCGACGAAAATTCTGGGCTTTACTTTCATGAATCTTAAATGTTGGTACTTCGTGAAAACAGCCCCGAAATTCCTCATGCTATCTTTCTGATTGGAGTATTAAACTATTTTACTTGACAAACCGAAAATAGCGAAAAGTAAGTAAGTAGATCACAAAATATTGAGAAATTGAAGTAGCGGGAAATTAGATTTATGTGACCAAGTACCGCAAGTAGCGGAAAACTACTTGAGTACTTCGAAAATATAAAAGTAGGGGAGATGTGGTACCGATGGATCAAAAATTGCAAAATGATCTCCGGCCCTCAAATCTTCAGCCGAGAATAGCAGATCTTTTGCTGTTTCAACACTTCGATACAAGCCCTACCTATCGCGGACATTTACATGAATATCCGCCTTTTCAAAAAATATTTATAAACGTTTAAAGTTGTCATCGGTCCCCACCCGGTGGGTCCAAAGGCACACGACCATGGGACCTATGAGACATACGCTCAAAAACTCAAATTTGTTAACTTGTTTTGTAGCGTACTATAAGCAAAGCTACAGCAAGCCAATGAAGAATGTTTCGTCGCGACCTCCAAGAATAAAATACATTATATCAACTCAAATGTTGACATAAAATCATGTTGTGATTTACGCCTAAACTTACAAAATTAATGCCACATACATATTACCCGCAAATCGACATTTTGACTTTCAAATACCTCGTAATAGCGATAAAACACCACAGGTAACTATAATTTACACCCTATATATATGTAGGCGAGTTTCTGTTGTTAAGTGATTAAGTTGGTCTATCTATTTTGCTTGATTTGGCTATGGTACGATAGGTCCCCCGCCATAAATATTGTAATTGACTTGAAAATAGTCCACTCGAGGATGGTATTGATTCAAAAAATATGTGCCATCATATACACTGATACAAGCCCTATACATCACATCAAAAATTATGGCGGGTTTGTTAGTCTGAAAGATGATACAGAAAAATGCAAATGTCGATCCAAATTTACTTTACACCCCCTAAAACGTAAATCAGTCGTCACAGACCCAATAACTCACGCAGGTCGATTTTTTTGCATGTGAGGAAAGATTCTGCCAGCATGTAATTGTAGACAAATTCACGGAGTGTAATCATGGAATTATCATGGAGAATTTTTCAAGTATTTTCGGTCCCAGTGATCCTTCGGTACCACATCTCCCCTATACTTCGTTACTGACTACCTCTGATTTTTAGACACTTGATGGCCTAAACCGGTAGCCAACTTGTTGCACAGCTGAACCAAATTTGCTACGTATCTTCATTTTATTTCTGTATACCAATGTTCAGAAGTTTGGTAGATGAATTTCGTTTGAAGAAATAAGGGCGAATGACGCTCAAAAAGATTGAAAAGCACTGCCCTAGGCGAAGTAAAGAGGAGGCATGCACATTGCACACTGAATGAAAATTAATAGAAGATAACAGAATGACAGAACGATGAAAAGAGGTGGCATATGACGGAAGGCGAGGTCGATATATCAGATCGTGATCCAGTAATCCCAAGCTCTGACTAGTATTTATTCAATAGAACCTGCTTATACTTCGATTTTAATGTTGACATGGTCCTCGACTGTCGGATAGCCGGTGGGATACTGTTCCACCTACAGGTACGGCATATTTGAGTGAGCTATGACCTTTTAGATCGACCAGATGGTAGTTGTTCGACATACGGACACTTGCTCGATCTTGGTTACCAGAGCATGCAAAGGGTAAGGGCCCACAAATACGATGCAATGTATGTTTGGTGGCTAGCCTGATTGAGACTTGAGGATGATAGCAAATAATTGTATCAGAACTATCCAGGATTGAAACACTGGATGCAATAAACTTGGCTAGTGGTTCTGATGGAGCAAGTAATCGCCACGAGAGAGTACGTCGAAATAGCATGAACTTGTGTCACCGGATTCATCAACAATTAAGTCAGAACATTCCCTGAACATTTGATTTTTGAGGACCTTCCTGCCAATATACCACGCAACAGAATATAGGAATCCTCCTCACTGCGATGAGGTAAAAGTGAAATCAAAATTTGTTGACCTTTGAACACCAATATCATGAAATGAATGTATATTTTTAGCATGGAACGTAGCATGGCATCGCAAATGCATCTGATCTATCATTCCTCGCCGGAAGGTCTTTGAGAAAAGCATGACTCATTTCAGTTCTCTATTTGTAATTGAATGATTTTAATGATGGCTTCATTTGTTTTCCATTTTGTGAAACAGGTATAGGAATGAATAAACGAACTTTGTGAAGCAGAATAGGAGGAATTCCTCAAATAGAAATTGAGAGAGAAATATAGGGAGGCAGTATATTTTCGTCTGCACCATCGATGTGTTTGGGCGATGGAAACATGAAGGCACTGCTGGAGTAACGAGGTAGCACCATCATTCTATCTCTTCACGCATTCGCAGTGTGCTGATCGCCTATATAGTTATTATTCTTTATTCGCAGTTAAACTGGTAAATACATACATAATCCGGGGAGCAACCTGCCCCCAAAGGAAAATGACGAGATTGGAGTAACTTTTTAAAATTTCAGAATTAAAGTCAGATTGTTATTCCTATGCAATACATGGAGAAGTCAGATTACAGAATTGCAGTAGATGAAGAATTGGCAAGGGTTACAAAGCAGAGGTAGAGAACTAGAGATGATTGAAAATGAAGAATCTATATTACAGAAATTATGCTGTGATCGATCCACAAGTGTAATTTTAGTCCCATGGTGCATTCGAGGCCTTTCGAAGAATTAGCACAGTGGCCAATAATGCGACCTTATTATTATTATTAGACACAACAGTGGTGCTTTTAGCCAGTTTTATGACTTTGTGCTCCACGACATTACAATATTTCGTACAGTACAATGAATGGCATTTTTCGGGTCTTTAATGTTCTTCCACTCTCTCATGTAGTCTCAGTCACGCTCGCTTCATCATCGTTTCTTTGCTGCCGACTTGTAGCTCGTCTCACTGTGATTGGGCTTTTAAAGTCACTGCGACTGCAGTGAAGTCGGCGAGGAGGAGCCCATATAACCTCCGACACGTAGAAGTTGGTCAAAACTGAACTGGATGCCAGTATTACTGCAAAGTCTGACCCGACTGAGGGTCATACCCCGGGTTGTCATACCGTTCTTATTTCTAAGATTTGTCCTTATTTTTAAGGGTCACGTCTAAGAAAACTCAACTGTCCTTATTTCTAAAAAATGTCCTTATTTTGTCTTATTTGTAACAACTATGCATAATTTCGTTCGTTTTCCTCTGATATCTGTGTTGCGTAATATTATAAAATCAGGCCTATGCCTTTGCGTCGTGATTTTATTTGGAACTATTTGAAACTAGGCTTATTATTATCTTGCTGCGAGGTTTGGAGTGTATACTAATAACCTGATACACGACATGCCGGTCATTCTTACATCATACTACTACATTAGCCTATGCATCGAATTTACTGCTTGTGGATAATTCGTTACACAATGACGAGCAAATGCATTACTAGTGACCTGATAATGAGCAGTAGCGTTTGAATGTCCTACGTTTCTGCTATGAATAACCTGATAAAATAACGCACTCTTCCTTGTTTACGAATGTTCAGTTGTCAGAGTCCTTGTACAAGTGAAAAGTAATCGTTCTTTCACAAAGAAATCGATTAGATATACTAGGCTTACCATATTTTGGAAATCTAAAATGAGGACACTTTTTCAGAAATCTGAGATTTGCAAAACCGGAGAAGAATTCTCAAAAACCGGTGAATCTTTCCCACTTTGTGATCGGTTGACTAAAAAAAAGTCATCTTTCCGCTCAGAACTCAAAATACCGTTTTTCTCTCCGCATTGCTAGGTGGATGATTAAAAAAAAGGTCATCTTTCCGCTCAGAGCTAAAATCACCGCTTGTCACTCCGAAATACCCGCCGGAGCGTCACTTCTGGGCTAATTTACAGCATATCGTTCGCAATTTGCTCTAAATCTGACCTAAATTTTCAATAAAGAGGACAAAAGGGCGTCCTCCGAGGACACTTTCAAAAAAGTCAAAAA
>ATSW01004923.1:0-10521 GCA_000444245.1 Botryllus schlosseri
TGGTCATTAACACCAGGCCAATTTTCTTCATTTTTATTTCGCAGCCGCCGACTTGTAGCACGGCCCACTTCAAGGTATTTATATGACACCGCTAACACGGATGAGATGGCGAGGAGGAGCCTAGATAAACCTCCAACACTTGAGTGGGAATTCTGGAGTCGACCTCGGTCGGATTCGAACCCGCAACCCATAGGCGCCGGACGCTAATTTTCCTTAGGTATGCGGGTTCGATGACGTCACAAAGGACTGATGTCATAATGTGAC
Source organism: Botryllus schlosseri (assembly GCA_000444245.1). Lineage (NCBI taxonomy): Eukaryota > Metazoa > Chordata > Ascidiacea > Stolidobranchia > Styelidae > Botryllus > Botryllus schlosseri. The sequence continues at coordinate 265 of ATSW01004923.1, forward strand.
ACAATTGATAATTAGGGTTAATATAGCATCGATTCATTAGGGTAAAGTGCATGCGTAAATGCCGATTATACAATCTCCTCGTGTTGACGAACTTAATCGTATGATAAGCTTGGGTCCGGAAGTGCTGTCAATTAGCGAGTCTCGGATTTCTCGCGAACAATTAAATACGCGGCGCCGCTTATCCACGCGTATTACGTAACCTTGGTAACGATTTGCGCAAGTCAAAATGTCCGAATTGTTATGGAATCTGTTCTATAATGGCACCGATTTCAATTGGTTTAAACCTTTCTAGTCTTTTATAACTCAAGCCTTCAAACGCATCTTCTGATGGTTATGTTCAAGTATTAGCAGAATTCAATTACGCATGTACGCAGACGCACGCATGTCGCATAATCGCACATGTCTGCGGACATTCGATGTCATTTAGGTTCGCGATGCCACTCTTTAATCACGATCGCTAATCAGCATACACTTAACGAAGTTGTCACCAAGCCGTCGAGAGATAGGAGCCAACGCATGCTAGGCCCGAGACGCGATAGTTGGCCAGCGATGATATCTTTCGTACCAGGCCTATCGCACAGGCGATTGTGTAGGCCAGCGATGATATCGTGCGAACCAAGCCCATGCAGATGCGACAGTGCAGGCCAGGTATGGTATAGTGAGCACCAGGCCTATTGAAGATGCGATTCTTCAGGCCAGCGGAACTAGGCTTGTTGGAGACGCGATAAATCAGACCAACGAAGTTGCCGAGCGCACGGCAATTAATTACTGTACCTAATTTCGCGACCATCTCAGCGGAAAATCGCACCGCGTTACATTGTGCACAGACGAATCTTGCTAATTGGCAACTCAGGCAACATGCTTCTCACTAATTGGCCGCGCGCAACAGGTTACCTCGCTCACATAAGCGCCAGCAGGTAATGTCGTAAATGGAAATACATTGAGATTTGTTTTAAATAGCACAATTGGCGTTTATGCCGATACATGGCAAACGGAATTCTAGGTAATGCCGCATACCTAAAAAAATGTCTAGGTATGCGTGGCATACCTTGCATACCCAGGTTCGGTGCCTATGCCGCAACCCATTGATGTTGCAGCTGTGGATTACACCACTACGCTATCTCGCCACGCACATAGTTTCTATGCATATCGTAAGTTGGTTATGCCGCCAAAACATCAAGGACAAAAATTTATAACGTAGTGAAATCTTACCCCCGGCTACGCACCTGCTACTTAAAGTATATTAATGCAGTAATACGAATTCTAATCTGATTTGTAAACTTGGAATATTATGCGCTCTTATTATATTTCTAATATTTATTCCAGTTTTTCTATCTTAGAATCGAAGTTGGAAAACATTGTGTATCTTTTATTCTAATTGTAATGCAATCACAAGTAATGGAAAGAGCAAGGCAAAATAGATACACGCCGACATTGACAAATTACTGGGTGAATATTTTGATTTCGGGTATTGAAAAATCCGGACTCGAGTCATTACCACCATAGTTTAGGCCCCGAGCAGCATTGTCGGGGATGTCGTCATTGACAAAATAGATACACCACGACATTGGGGACATTGACAAATTACATACACCCGTTGAGAACCACTGCCATAGTGGTTACTTCCGACGCTTGATACGCAGCTAGCCGTAGCTGCAAAAGTTTAAATGTTGAAGGAGCGAAGAAGAACAGAATTTTATATCTCCATTCCGAAATGCATCAAGTTACGCTTGTCCATTAATTAGAGAAATGAAACATCAATGTCGTCATAGAGAATTCCTGGTCTCTTTTGGACGTGCATTCAAAGGTGCGATTTTTTCAAGAAACTTGATGCAGAGTGATACCTGATCAGTAGACAAGCTTAAACACACCCCGAGAACACTCAAAGCATGATACATCAGTACCAGAACAACCTGAGGACACCCCATGATCCAGAGTGATGCCTGAGTGATACCTGTGTACATCCACAGGGCCGGTATGGACGGATAATAATTATTATTCGTCAAAGTCTATATTATGTAAAGTACATCAAAATAAAATATTCCGTTAAATGTATTTCTTCATGGAAAAACACCAGATTTGCAGAATTTTGATAAAAAATACACTAGAACAGTGGCTCTCAACCTTTTTCACCTCACGGACCAGTAAAATTTCAAAAAATGACTGGCGGACCGGTGAACTTTCAAAATTGAAATTAAGCCAAGATGTAAAGCATGCATCCGTTTTTTGCTGCTAGAGAGTGACATTTAGAGGGTTTTGATCGAAATAAATTATCTTCACGATGGCATCCATGTGATTTTATGGTAGCCAGTCTACTGAGTCGATGTATAATTGCCCTATCCAGATAAACGTGCTACCGCCGAGAGTCGTTTACAGTGTTTCGTGCCGAAGGCCGTGGGTTTAACCAACCACGTCAACTCGAATAATATTCTTCTCTTTGACCAAATCGATACGAGAAGCGTTTCGGAGTCAAACCAAGCACCTTGTCATGCTACCTTGCTCATTGCCCACTGCCACCGGACGCATAGGCTACTCTGACAACTACGAATACAATGCGTGACGCAAGAAAACACCTTACAGCAACTATACCGGCAGTCCGTGCCGAAAAAGCACTTCGTCAGCCCACCCCCAAAAGCGTTGATCTTGTGCCCCACAGGTCGATAAAGCCACAGTTTGGCGGATGTTTTCACCTGTACTTGCGAACACATTCATTCAAATAGAGAATATAGAAACAAATTGATAAAATGCAATACATCACCCAATACCCATTTACAAGTTGATATGATACAATTCGAGCCTCCGCCAATAGTTGAGGACTATATAAACTATATATATTCAAATTCAATTTCAATAAAACAAGAGGTTTGGTTAAGGTCAGAAAAGAGAACAGAAATAGACATTTTGCTATTAAATTACTTTAATACTAGTTTAAGACAACGTAAGCTGTAAGTGGCTATCATGTCGTTTGCAGTCAATTTATTTGTGAGAGAACAATGGAAGCTCAGTAAAACGCAGAATCATTGAATGATCGGTCGCTCTTACCTCACGGGTTACACCAGCGTTTCACAGACAATCCGACCATCCTTATGCAAGATGCAGTGATTTTTATCGACACCGATTACTTGACAGTGTTGGGATGACTCGAGTCAATTTGGAATAATGACTTGACTTAACTTCACTCGGAGCTTCACAAATGTGTATTGTGCATTGACTCGTGACTCGGAGGAAAATTTACGAGTCACTTTTAAGTCATCAAGTAAACGGTGTCGAATAAATCACTGTATCTTAGTGTGTTCGGATTGTTTCAGATAAGCCGGTGTCCCTAGTGAGAGCAACCAGTCATTCACTGATTGTACGTCACACTGATCCTCCATTGTTAAATCACAAATAAATTGACCGCAAACTAAACGATCACAGCTTACGCTGTCGTAGTAGAAGATTTAACTAAATATCAATGTGTCTCTGTTTCTTAGACGGCTCAATGCCTACGTTGCGCAGTGCTCACATTTACCAACCCTCTAGTATGATTTAAATCGAACAAATATAGTTTGTGTGTTTATATTCTCACGGATGTGTAGATCGATAGTGTATTGCACCATATCAATTTGTTTCAACTTCTGGAAGCTTCGTATTAGGTCCTATATTTTGGCTGATAACACTGGTCAGTGGTCAACACTATTTTGGTTGACTTTAATCAGAAAATTGATTTTGACTAACTTTTGAGTGCTGGAATTAAAAATGACTTGACTTCCGTTTTTCTCTATTACGTCAATTTTTAGGGTTAGGCACCCACCACATTGTCTCATAACCCACATAATAGCACTATTTTTTTTATTTTGTGTTTATTGTATAAAACGTTTCAAAAATCACAAGCAGTCGAAAGTCAATTAAGACTCCAAATACACATTTGCACTGCTTTATAAATTTGGTTGATTTAAACTGATATTGCTTCTACATGACAAATAAAGTGCGAGTTCTAGGGTCCAAATTTACGCTAATAACCTATATTTATACAGGTTGTCTAGTTTGATACTCAAGAACACTGGTCTGCTAACATATGTAAGCTCCAATCTACTCTGGTATCTTACCCCAATCATCTTCAGATGTCGAGGGACATTTTCTCCTTGCCCATCTCCGACTATGTCAAAGTTATTAGGGAAATCATTAGGATCCTTTTCGAGCTACCTATAGGCATTTGCCATTGACTGACTTGTAAATCAGGATTCCTAACTCCTCCAGTAATCCATGGTAACGGTATCACGGCAATGCACAAAGCTACCGAAAGTAGGCCTACGAAGAAAAGGCTATTTCTCCTGATCGAAAGACAGATACCTGTCTCCACCTTGCCAAGTAATCTTTTCTCACTTCGTAAGGACGTTAAAAGTCCCGAAATTTCTATTCCAAGTCCCAAAGCCTATGTCAGATCAATAACTTGTGTTGATAGACTACTTTACGTTCTGAATCAACTTCGATTTCAAAATCTCTATCATTTAGGCCTGCTATCCGTAATATCTCCATCTTGATCCAAACTATCGAGCGTATTGGAGTTTGAGGTTATGCTGGATAAGCTGAATGGGGCATTGGACCCATAGCTGATAGTAGCCTAGATGTCATGTTTATTTTTCTTGCAAGAGCCTACAGTTTGCATCAAATATTATGTGATATATCATCGGATGATTGCATTCTCTAACCAAAGATGGGTGAAAGCATCGGCCTAGATCGATACCAGTACGTTTTTCTTACATAATTCAATTGAGCCCTTGACTGTATAACTTATTATATGGTAAAAGTGTGGATTTTTATATGATATGGAAAAGTAATACGGCTAAATTCGTGAAAATTTACATATTTTGGGCCTATGTCGTAAGGCAAAAAGTTGATGTGATAAAAAACAGTGGCATTTTTGGAATCAGCAAGCCAAAATTAGCCTATATCAAAGTCAACAAATTTTCCATTCAAAATTATTGCCCAGTGTAATAACTGACTGTATCCTGCAGCTGTACAGTTACTCACATATTTGATTAGCAGTTCTACGTGTACGTGAGGGATACAACGTCTTTTTGCATGTATATTTAACTATAGATATTTGTTATTTGATTCAAGATAAATGATCAAATAATGTCTTTCTCACAGCTAGCAAAAAGTAATGACTTTGAATCATCACTCCTACTTTGAAAATTATATTTGACTTGAATTGTGACTTCACTTGACTCGAGTGAGCTCTAAAAAATTAGCGTCTTGACTTGACTCAAGTCACCTTTGAAAATCAATTGACTTGGCTCGAGTCAAAATCTGCAATGACTTGAGATGACTCGACGGCAGTGACTTGATCCCAACACTGTTACTTTACTTGATGACTTGAAATTAACAAGTCATTTTACCAAAGTGACTTGAGTCAAGTCACGTAATACAAAAAACTTGAGTCATCCTAACACTGCCCTGTATAGGCGCCGAACTGGGTATGCAAGGCATGCCAGGCATACCTAGACATTTTTTTAGGTATGCGGCATGCCTAGAATTCGGTTTGGCATGAATCGGCATAAACGTCGATTGTGTTATTTAGAACGAATCGCAATGTATTTCCGTTTACGACATTACCTGCTACCGCTGATGTGAGCGAGGTAACCCGTTGCGCGCAGCCAATTAGCTACAAGCGCGTTGCCAATTAACGAGATTTGTATGTGCACAATGTAACGCGACGCGATCTCCCGCTGAGATGATCGCGAAATTGTGTCATTGATTGCCGTGCGCTCGGCAATCATCGCTTGGGACGCTTGCCTGCTTTATCGTGTCTCCGTCAAGCCTAGTTTCACTCGCTTGAGCATGATGAACAATCACATCAGCAGTAGGCCCGGTGCCATCGCTGTCTGCACTATCGCATCTGCTTTGGCGCACACGATATTATCGCTTGCCAACACAATCTGCAACAGGCCTGGTACATCGCTGGACAACTACACTACAAAAAAAATTAGACAAATTTGGTCTCAAATTTAAGAAATGAGGATGATTTGGTCTCATTTTCAGCAATTTTAGTCTCACTGATGAATTGAGGTCTTAAAATTGAGACTGATTCAGCTTGTTAAGACCATATGTTATTGTCACAATTATTTGGTCTTGAAAATAAGACCAATAAAACGCACCTTATAAGACATGTTGTGCTTATTACGACAGTTTTTGCTGTGTCAATATTTTTGGTCTTGTTTTTAAGACAAATTTCGCTAATCAAGAAACGACATGATTTGTGGTCTTNAAAATGNGACCGGAAAGTTGACATGGGNCAGGAGCTCTAAGANATAACTAGCTTATTGAGACGGTTTNTGATGTNNNCAGNTTTTNTGGTCTTGTTTTTAAGACGAATTTTGCTNATCAAGAAACATCATGGTCCGTAGTCTTATAAATCAGAATGGTAAATTGTCATGAGCCCGGAGCACAAGACGTAATTAGCTTTCTTTGACAAATTTTGATCCATCAAAGGTCATTGCAAATACAATTTAGCGGTTACGTGAGAGCGGAGAGCCAATAGGTATTTGGTGGTGCCATGTTTGTCCATTTCTCGTTGGTCACATGTCACACTTCAAATAAGTCAAATACAGGATGCATTTGCGCCAGAACAAAAATTCAAAGTACCGTACCTTGTCACTTTTCACTAACAAAATGGTGTTGGCACGTCGCACACACCACAAATACTATTATATACTCAAACTACACTATATATTGTTTGGAGGATTGTGTACAAATTGGTAAGTGTTATATAGAATGCTAATGTTATACAATGGGTAGGTTATATAATGAACTGCAAATCCAGGTATCCTTCATGCAGAACCTAACACTTTCATGAATACCGACACAGCTCGCGTGGGCGACAATGGTCTTATTTTCGAGCAATTTCAGTCTTAATTTTGAGAGGAAAAATCGTTGTTAAGACCAATCAGTCTTGAAGTCTTTTTCTAAAAAGTCACTTTCAGACCATAAGACCAAATTTGTCTTGTTATTTTTTGTTGTGTATCGCGTCTAGAGCCGAGCATGCGTTGGCTCCAATCTTTCGATGGCTTGGTGACAATGCCGTTAGGTGTTTGTTAGTTAGCGATTGTAATTAAAGAGCGACATCGCTGACCTGAATGACATCAAATGTCCGCAGACATGTGCGATTGTGAGTGCGCCGTGCATGTGCCTATATGGAATCTCGGTCCATTTTTTGAAATAAATCCTGCGTGACTAGAGCTTTTCTGTATAGAATAATTAAGCAAATCAACAGAAAATCCTGCGTGACGTTGCCACCCAGGGGCGTAGCCAGGGGGGTAGAATTGTAGAACGTTCTACCCCCATCTAAAATCCCTAATCGAGCCCGATATCACCAAATTTCAATTTGCTGCGTGGGACGTCGATCGAACGATGCGAGTAGCCTACTGTAGTACGCGACGATGCTTTTTTCGCGTATGATCTCTCGTATATGGAAGCGTGGAAAGGGCAGTGTAACATTGTTTTCTCGGCGAGAGTAACCAATCAGCTTATCCCCTTGTTCTGCACGCACGTCGCACAAGCGTCTGCAATTGCTACATTTGTCGCGCGCTCGCGGGTTGGTATATAATCAACAGCCTGAAGGAATAATACCTTCGGTTAGCATTTTATTTCGTGACACCGTTGATATGCAGTGTGCACTCTCTTAACGACCTCAAATCTCTAAAATTGACCATTCGTCATACTAGATTACACCATTCGTGATGGATATCCCACCGGGACGCATTCAGCCTTGAATAGCCTCACCGAAACTTATTCCGCGATTCCCTCACTTTGCGAATAAGTCATTATTCACACACTGGTACAATTAGTATATCCGCTATGTTCGAAATGAATAGAATTAAAACACCTAGCAGACGTTACTCTTAGTCTCTTACACGCGAACTGAATCATGTCAAAATTCATCACAATATAACAGATTCCGCGCTGTATAGACTGTTAGCCGTGAAATGTTATTGTATGTTTCAAGGTCGATTACTTATTTGAATGCAAATGAGATCGGCCGCACTGCTACAAGACGAGCGCGTGTGCTTTGTAACATGATCCCCGCCCAAGTTGTTGATTGCTAACTCGCTTTCAGTAATTAGATTCGCCAATTAGTTACGCTTTCCAAAGCGGCAGGCAGACAATCCTCTGGTTATCACCATAGCTTACTGAATACACAAGTCGCAAAGGTATGGCGCATAGAGGTTTATTCTGCCCCCTTTATTCAGTTCTTCCCCCTTTTTTTCTCGGCTGGCTACGCCCCTGTTGCCACCAATTCCATTCCCATGCGTAAGTGAATTCCGCTAATACCTAAACATAACCTTCAGAAGGTGTTTGTCAACTGTCAAGGCTTGAGTTGTAAAAGACGAGAAAGGTTTGAACAACCTGAAATCGGTGCCGTTATAGAACAGATTCCATAACATCTCGGACATTTTGCCTTGCGCAAATCGTCGCCGAGGTTACGTTTACGTAATACGCGTTGAAAAGTGGCGTATTTAATTGTTCGCATGCGATCAGGGACTCACTAATTGACAGCACTTCCGGACTCGTTGACGAGCTTATCATACGCACAAAACACGAAGATATTGCATAATCGGCATTTATGCAGGCACTTAACCCTCATAAATGGATGCTATATTATCCCTAATTATCAATTTCGTCGGATCATGACGTCATTCATTTGTGACGTCATCGAACTAGCATGCCTAAGGAAAATTTACGTTCGGCGCCTATGCTGCCCTGCACTAAATCTAGTATAAAGACTCGGGAAGTGTCACCTCTGAATCCGACTAATATCAACTTTCGACTGTTGCTAAGGCTACTGCTTATGTTTACATCTCTCGCGGACAGTAGGTGTCGCTGTAAACAAAAACATCGATTATATTCAGATGGAACGCTCCGAACATCTCCATGCCAGGGTCAGTGAGGAGCGACGCTGTAAATTACATGGTGTGGACACAGCGAGAGTAAATGTATAGAAAATAAACATGGAATGACAACGACCGATTTTGCAGCTTCGTTCCGTTTTGCCGAGGCTGGAGTGGGGGTTTTGCGAAAGCGACTGTAGGATTTCTGGCAATCCAAAAGCTATCTTCCCAAGCGCAGAAATTATTGAATCTGGTCTTGATCGAAAGCTACTGTTGTACCGATTCCGAAAATATAAATTAAAATAATGATCAGGCACTGATCCACCTAGAATCCGTCCTCCAAGTCTGAAATATCGGCATTGTTCGAACAATCTGAGAGTCGCAACGGGTCATTGTTATGGCCATTGTGTTGCCATAGCAATCTACAACGTAGCTACGTTGTAAATTGCTATGGTGTTGCGGTTACGAAAATATAAATATGATTCTGTTCAGGGTCCTGGACCCCCAAAATGAGCCTAGAAATTTCAATTTCGATCGAGTTTTGTCATTGTGACCCAACAGGACTAGCTGGCTCTTCACTTTCGTTTTGCCAGACAGGATGGTTGCGTCACAATGCCAGAACTCGATCAAAAATGCAAATTACTTGACTGATTTCGAGGGGTTCCAGGACCATGAACAGAACAACATTTATATTTTCGTAATCGGTACAGCAGCAGCTTTCCATTGATGCCCGTTTTATCGAATTTAGCACTCGGCAAGCCGGTCATAAATGGCCGTAAAGTTGCCTTTGGTCAAATGGAAAGTATGACGTAACCCAAATGCAGAGAGCAGTTCACTCTCACTGTGTCCACAGCATATAGGACACTATGGTTTGACTGTTGCGGTCGCTGAAATCCCTTCACAAATATATGCAAGCTGTCTTCCCGTCAACTGACAGCGCCGCAAAGTCCTATAAGTTCCCCTATGTAAATATACGCGATCTTGAAGTACGGTAGGAATAGTATATTGCTTGAAGTTCCAATAGATCGAATTTCCTTATATCCATATTATAATACGACACAGTATTAGCACGAATAAGCCCAATTATGTCTGATTCATTTTGTAGAAAATGATGAGAATTTACTCTTACGCAGTTGTAAGCAACGGATAGAACAGAGGCAGAGAGATACATTGAATTTCAAGCCTAACCTGAACACAGTCGCGTCTTAAATTTAGTGTTGATGTTGATATATTTATAGAAGCCTGCTCTTGCAAAGCCTCAAGTCCAGCAAACAACAACCCAATATTATTCAAAACACTGAGGCAAAGTGAAGATGTCAAACTAGCCGTTGTAACTAGAAAGCGAAAGAGGCAAAACTTCTGTACATGGTAAATATTAGAATGTGCA
>ATSW01004924.1:0-11042 GCA_000444245.1 Botryllus schlosseri
TCGACATGAATATTTTATACAATTTTATACTGAAGGTCATTACCTCCGAAAGTATGTGCGAATACAGACGTATAAGTATCTAATTGATTCTATCAGTATATCGATGTTCGATATCCTTACATCTTTAACAATCATCAGGGTCTTGAGCGTAAGTCTTTCGCACAAACAGACTTACAGTAAAATGCCGCATCAGTGCACTTTCGCTACACGGTTCGTTATAACTCTTCATGACAAGATTACAGAGGCGTTACAAATCGGTACTCGAAATTCTTGTGCACAAAAGTCATTAAAGTCTTGTTTTCCGAGTCTGATCACACTTAATCAGACGTCTGAATTGCCGACGCTGAGTTAAATGGCTAATTATTCCGACACTAGTGAGCATGGATAATAACATGCACGTGCATCGAGATGACTGTGTTTCTGAAACCGCGCTGCCGGATTGCACCTCTGCGAGGATGAAACGTTCTTTCACGACCGTTGGCTACCGGGAACTCGCAGTCGCCAACTGAGTGATAAGAATCAATGTGATATCATTGAGTATACGTCTTCCAATACCCAATCTGTTGAAAAATGGGACCAACACGTAAAATTTCCTGCCATTAGTCAAATTCATTGTCTAAGTTGACTTCGGATGTTTATAAGCAGATCTCGGCAGTGATGAGACAGCGTAGTGGTATGGTCCAAAGCTGCAACACCAATTGGTTGTGAGTTCGAATCCGACCGAGGCCGACTTCGTAATCCCTTCCCAAGCACTGGAGGTTTATCTATGCTCCTCTTCGCCATCTGACTCCCGTAAGCGGTGTCGTAAAACGTCGGCAGCTGTGAGATCGAAATAAAGAATATCAGCCTGGTGTAAATGAACGTTGCCGTCGAAAAACACGATGAATACCAAAAAGAACTATGCATGGCTCTCAGTCATGGCGTGATTGACGAGTCACGCTATCGCCATATACAGGCTTTGAAATTTTTCCATTCAAATCTTCTCTAAAAGGGCAGATAGAGTTAGTGATGATACCTAATCCGTACACGATCATAAACAAATCCAGGTAATCCGAGCCGTGTTGGTATTTCTATTCATAGTCGGGGAACTGCCGACTCGGCGTTTGGCCTTGAACCGTGCAATCCAGTCTGAGCCCTGTTGGCGCGTGGGATGTATGAAATTGAACCGTGTAATTGGATAGACAACGAAATGTTGTAAACCCGCCAAAGCGACACGCGGTCACTTTGAGTCTCGCTTATGCCGCAGGAGGAATGCGCTGACGTGTTCGTAACCGCTGCACTTTTGAATGAAGTCGTGGCTTGCGCAAATCAGAGTCGGGCAACTAGAAAATCTTCATCTTATCCAAATTATATTAGAATTAGAATTAAAATTGCTGAATTCACGAAAACTTGGAAATTGAATTATTTCCGAAAAAAAGAAAAACAACAGAAATAAAGTTCACTCCAATTCAAATCATAGTTCATACAGGCATATTGGAGCCGGGGCCTACGATATTGTCGTACGCCCCGTTGGAGCATAGAAACATTTCACAAATTGGATTAGAATTAGATACAGGCATTTGTCTCTAATTAGTTAAAGTATACAATAGAATTATCTATAGTTGTAAGGATAAGTACGTTATGTATTTTTGTCCTTGGTGTTTTTGCGGCATATACATCGACTCATGATATACACACACAAGATCTGTACATACGCATACCACGAGTGCATGCTGTGCAGGTGCAATTGTGCATATGCCGCCGTACTTGTGCAAGGGAGGTGCAGATATAGCCTTGTAAGGCTTTCTAAGTCTCGCACACCCCCTATATGCTATCCCGGTAATGCTGAGCGCCAAGCGGGGAAGTCATGGATCCCACTGTTACTAATCAGGTCTTTGGTCTGACCCGGCCGGGGATTGAAACCGATCAAGAAGCCGGAAGCCTCACCATTACGCTATCTTATCGGTTGAAACCTGTTGTCCAAGCCCGATGTGCAACTTCTTCAAATCTCAGATACGTTTATTGCATTTCTATCGCCATTAAGACATGAAAATTAATATTTCCAAATTAACGGCATGAGCGGGGAAGGGACAATCCGTTCCGTTCCCCATAGCACAAATATTACATATCATGGTATCAGTTATCGAGACAAACAAAACAGTATTAGACAGTATGTGAGCACAAAACAAAACTGATCAGTAGACACATGACAAACAAGTAAAATCCCTACAGTGACAGCAACACACACTATAAAAGAGTCATGTTTTTTACAAGTCGCATGTACCCATCATGAGTTGGACATTCGCTTTGACGTATTCGAATAACATCACGGCGTAAGATTGCTGCAACGTAAATGAATACAAACACAGGCAGTCAAATATTTTGTACCGAATTGTAATTATCCGTGTCTATTTGATCGGTCGTTAAATAATATTCATTTGGTGTTACTGACAAGAGTGGACAAACGACAAAGTACTCATACTCAAGTAAAAAAAACACCGTAAATTTCTACTCCGGTACAAGTAGATTCAGCGATTTCCAAGAAAAAAATTAGGTATGCAGGGTATTTTTTTTCATAAAAAACTGAAAACTCAAGTAGAACTAGAGGTCGTCTAATATCATAAACACTTGAGTGAGAAGTACAAGCAGGGAAAACCAATTTGAGTACTCCGAAAACAGAGTAAGCACTGCGTTACTCACCACCTCAGGTTAGTAGTAAAAGTTACCCCGATGTCGCAGACTTGAAATTGCACATGAAAATTTGCGTTCGGGAAATCCAAGTGTCTATTTCATTTCACTTGTCCACAAAGGGATCGTATTTGCTTCAAATCATCGATTACGATCCCTAATCATTGTTTAATCGGTCGAGTTATGTCCATAAACGCAGACGGTGTTAAGATAACATTCCGCGATAGCGGTTGCCTTGGCAATGACCGCCGGATTTATGACACATAAACGGCGCTATTCATGACTCACACTACGCAGTGTCAGCGATTTGGATGGCGAAAAATATTTATGCGATACAATCTGGAGTTTCGCGTGGCGAGATGATATCGCGTCCGTAAGTGCTTTCAGAGTATTATTAGCGCGAATTTGACGATGTCAAGGTTCAGGTAATTCCATTCTTACATCAACAATGGGAATGATTGTCGGCGGATTTTCTGATTACGGCCGGTGAACTCTTGACGGTTTTGTGATACGTTTACAAGGTCACGCGGGGCTGAGTCATTATATTGATCCTGCAGAACAGATTTGAAGACCAGATTCCGGTAACACGTATGTACCCATCGTACCCATTGGACTCCAGAATTCCTAAGTGTTAGACGTTTATCCCCTCCTCGCCATCTCATCCGCGGAGTAAACGGTGTCTTACAGAAGTCTAGAAGTGAGCCGTGCTGCAAGCCGGCAACTGCGGAAGCAAAATAAAGTAAATCGACCTGGTGCAAATTACCATTGTAGTCGACAAACACCATGAATACCACAAACAACAGCATCTCATTATACAACCATACTATCGTTATCATATATTATAGATTTAATATCTTAGTTACATGAATGCTCATTTACACTACTCGTGACTTCGAGAGGTAACCATTGTCTGGATGCCACATATATCTATGAGATTATTTCACATTTACAAATCTATGTATCCTGAATAATTCACTTGCTGTATTATCAAAAATCATATTAGGTTAGGACGAGAATTAGTTGAAAATTGCCCTGGGACTATAATTATACGAAATTATGCAAATCCAGGTCTGGTGTGACGAAAATCGTAAATTCGCCCAGCATCCCGCCAAAATATTGAAATATTGTTATAATCAGCTCATCTAGTACTTTCGTCCGCTCAAAGACACAATGCGATGTAATGAACAGATAGGAGGTGTCGAAACTACCAAGTAAAGTCTCTCAATCTAACATTCATCATGGTCTGATGTGCCTGATGTAACGCATTGTTCGAGCTTGATATTTTTACGTTCTTTTCATTGTATTTTAGGTATGTACCGTCATTATGCCAGGAGCTGACTTGATGACCACGCTTTTTGAATGTGGCCGTATCGCTGTGACTGTCTGTTTAGAATATTAGTGTTGACTTGAATTGAAATATAGAATACGTCTGCCTGTCTCTCTGTCTGTATTTTAGCCACTTTCCATGCTCTTTTCATTCGTTTTCCTTGTATCGGTCGTACACCGCGTCCTCTGGGCTTTTGTGCAGATACCGTTAGAACAGCGAAGTTTGATCTATAGTCCAAACTCATGATTGTCTCTGCCCAATCTATACGCTGTATCGGGGCGACGTCAGTCAGCGATATGTCCTATGCAGATTCCAACACGTGAGGATCACGACCTGATACAAATATATATACTATCACGGTTTTCTGACAATCATCATAGATATTTCGTCCAGGAGATGTGTTAAGGGCAGATTTCTTCAACCTCTTCTGCTTCCAAGTCTGATGAAAAATAGTTGAAGGTTAGGCGACCAGGTCATGCGTTAATGTATCGCGTACATTTGAGATGTACCAACCCCGATGGGTATAGATCTGAATGGAATGATGCTAATATCATTTTTAGTTGCTTTGCTGCTTATCACTATATTTAGTCTATTGCACCACGGTAAATCATTGCGCACAAAGAAATGCACCACGGTCAATCATACGTACAGCACACAACGAATTCAGCGATGTATGGGGTATATTTTGGTCACTAAAGAGGCCGTGACCACAATATTACCGCATAATTTGGTAGTTCCATTCTTTGTACCTTAGCTTCTTATGTGGCGTATCGACGCTTTTAAATATCCGCTTGCGCATGATTATTAAGTCTTGCGGTCGGCTGTAAGTCGGTAAAAACATACCCGGAATTCCATATCAAACAAGTCGTGACCCCATAATTCGTCATTCGCCCACGAACTCAGGCATTTCAAGCTGAACCCGAGGAAAAGAAATACCGCTTGGCAAGCACGCGGTATTGTGGGCGATCGGCCAGGCGCACGCAACGGAAAAATGCATAAAAATGCGTTGAATGACGCTTGTATTAGAGACGCCTTTATGGATTGAATAATATCGATTTTGGTTAAGCCTGTCGACAGACAGCTAACTGAAAATCAAGTATAGATATTCAACAACTGAAATTATGGTCACACGCAGATGTGGTCGGTAACGAAGCACTTCTGTCGTATAGGCCCCGAGTGCGCAGGTTTATTTGCCTTACTGGCAACATACCTTAGTGGCTATGTCTTTTGGCTACTAATACGTCCTTTTCTACTTGACATTGATTTTTGACGAAACTACTTGCTGGTTAGAAAAGTATAATGTCGTTTTGGGATGTGTTCCACCGCGTTTCTGAGGAAAATCGTCATAACAACTGCGCGAGATACCGTTAGTAGCTGAATATTCTTTCGAATATGGCAGAAATTTGGTTCATCGTCAGTCATTTTACGTTAGTCGCGACGATGCATTTTATAATTTCTAAAGTGTACGCCTACGATCGATTATCTGAAAGTATGAGCCGTCTGCACCATGTCTAGTTTCAGTAGCTACTTATACTTGAGTACTTTTCGGGTCTAAATTTCTTCCATTTGAGGTAATTTTGTGATGTCACGGAAATCTCTAGTTCTACTTACAATTGAGCTGAAATTTGCCGTGTCCCTACCTTAATTTTATACTTCTATTTAAAGCAGTTTGGACGTGTCTTGGAGACCACTAGGTCGGCTTGTAATCGAATTGAAAATTACTTTTACCAGAGTACTAACAATGATAACTTTGACCACCTCTGCTCACGCGTTCCATTTTAAAACAGGAGAAATACACTATTCCAGTTAGGTATTGATTCACACGCTTCGGTTTTGATGAATACGGACATTCTCCGGACTTTCATTATGACAGCGCAGCACCCCAAATGCGCCGGCCGTAATGCTTTGAGATCTGTTATGTGACGGCATCGGTAATTTATATGTAATGGGAGAAAACACCCGTCAAAGAGCCCACGTTTGTTTTGAAAGCAGCTGTAATTGGGGACGTATCCACTCAGCATCCAGCCGCTACGAGATACGTTTTGCTTACTGGATTTGAAAACCAGTTGAAAGAGGATCTATATTTGATTGCTTATTCGCAAAGTACCACATCCGGATCTTGCGGTAATCTTAAACTGTGGCCGGCGAGGACTCCGAAAATCTTCGAACTGTTTGTTTTGTGTGTCGAGAGTCGTGTGAAGTGGGTGGTATCGCATTACTTATTGGGCGACTGCGAATAAAGGTGATTTTTACTGCCTCACAAAACAATTTGCAGAGTCATCTAAAATCATGATGACCTCGCGTGATTCAATTCAACAACCTTATACAGTGTACAATTGAATATTATATTCAGATTGAAATAAACCCGAATATTATCGGCTTACACTAAACATGAGTAGGCTACTCATCAGCAACTAGCAGAGAATTGAAAAGAACATTGTAGATCAGCAATACGACTGCATCGAATTATGACATGTGTCAGTCGAAAACATACGGGTTTATTTCAACATGAATATATGAGTCAATTGTATACTGATGTTTTGTATCTCCGATAGTCTCTTCAAACTTACTATTGTTGTTTTCAATCGTTCACTTTCACAAGGAAGCAGTTTATTTCCGCCCAATATACACTTTTAGCCACTGGATAGCGAGTGAATTAACATCTCAGATGGTAATACACGTGGACAGAAGCTCGCGAGCAGCGCGCGATGCATATAAGTTATTGGTGATGTTTCGGTGTTTATGGTGTTTCGACATCAATGGTCATTTTACACCAGTGGCTGAAGCATTTGATTTATGCCCCGCCGACTCACAGGTTTATATTCGGTTGATTTGTGCGCAATTTCGAACGGGGAAGACATCTGAATGTTATAAAGAAATGTACGAGTGATTTGCTTTGGACCGCGCTTTTTGAAGATAAGGAGTTACATTATTTCCGTTTGCAATATACGTTGACCGATGACCGTTCACATTACTAAGAAAGTCACTGCTGAGTTGATTGCTATAACGATTATATATAGACTCACAAGCAGTATTCAGATGTATGATTATACATGTGACATTGTTTACATTGACTCCCACCGGGTTGATGCAACCCCAATGGGGACCCACATATCACTGCGAAATCTGCGCGGCCTTTATTTTCTGCATTTCACTTGCACAAATATTGCAAAAACGATAATGTTAGTCATACCCTTGTTATGCTGCACACTTCGATTTACCAGTGCGTATGCAATAATTGTCCGGGCATTGAAATAGGAATGTGTGAAATATCGATACGCAGTTCCTGTTGCTCTTCTTGACAGCAATCTTTGCAGCTATTACCTTCATGCGACCAAGTCATTGTTCAGCATCGGCAACATGGGACTGCCTCGTTATACGCTCAGATAAGGTTATAGTTCTGTGCATCTTCAAGTGATGGTTGTAGATCAGAAAGATATAAAAATTACTCCAAGTTGATCTACTTTTGGAAGAGCCGTTTTTACAATCTGCGGCTGTTGTATTTATCGCGCCTCACAACGCAATGTCGTTCGATCGAAGTCCTGCAAACGGTCTATTTGGGCAGTATACGGGACAGGCCGATCGTAATGTGAGTGCCTTTTTCGCCTGGCAGTGAAATAACGTTCCAAGTGTGAAGAGGGTCACTTCCAAGCAGCAGTTAGTCAAAGCCCAAAGGTATCGTGCGAACGAATGTTGCGTTCTGGCAACCCCCTACATCTCTTTGCTTTGTTGCAATCTCAATCCTAACTGTTACAAAAAAATAATAGATAAAGTGGCAAGGTCACATTACGTTCAGATGACCTCATGTTAATGGTGCGAGCTGTCTTAAGTAGGGCCTACTTTGTCATTCAGAAGAACGTGTCGGTAATTTTGTCGAAATGCAGGTACCCTAATGACTCTACCGTTCATTACGGTTGCAAGCTGGATCCACGGTTGCCCGACATATGAGCATGCGACACAATGGAAAACGACAGTTCAGCATGGAACACATCAGCATGCGTCACTTCAGCATGTGACTGTATAACCCAAAAACTTACCCTAACCCGAAACATAGCCTAACCTAACCTAACCTAACCTAACCTAACCTAAACCCTAACCCTAACCCAACCATAAACCTTACCTAACCTACCCCTAACCCGTAATTTAACCCACATGCTCATGTGTCGCATGCCAAATTGTCGCATGCCGAAGTGTCGCATGCTGTAATGTCGCATGCTCATATGTCCACGGACCGGATCCACAACTACTTTTGACGAAGTCTGGCGCGATACGGTTCACAGATGAAGTCCGTCAGATTATTTCATTCTACTGTTGTTAGTTACGAGATTGACGAGCCATTATCTCGCCGACACCTGCTATCAGTCAAACTGCGCGTTGATAGTCCGTTGCGCGGGTACTTTTGTCATAACATCTATAGGACATGCACCCCTTAGCGGCACCTCTGGTTTTTGTCGAGCAAATCACATGAGTGTGAGATATTTCGTCAGTCAACCATGTGAATAGGTCTACGCTTGATATTGACAATTCGAAATATATCCATTCTGAACAAACATGTCGCCACGGGCGCTAAGAAATGAGATTATGGGCACTCTTGCTTTTTTCTTCTATATGACCCTTTGGTAAGAGTGTCCAATGTCCATTCGTTTTACGTAAGCGTTCTAGACTCAACTGTAAAGTGTAGCCTACTTTCACATCAGATTGTTGTTGTTGAAGCAGCAAGAATTAGTGTCAAAATATATGAATAAAAATTGGTTCATTCACTAATCGATCAACACGTCGCGTAGTATAGATCGTTTCTCTAAACCCGCAGAGTTGGTTTTTGAAAGCGTTTCTGAACTCTTTGCAAACGTAAGGTAAAATCCCACAATAGCGAATGATTACGGCACACACTGGTAATTGCATCTTCAAATCAACATTTACTTTGATCCATCCTGTCTTAGCATCCTTTCTGTGACTCATTTTCGATTACGCCATTTTGAGTTGCTTCAAATTTTTGGGCCCATAACACCCTTATTTTCCGTATCAACAACGAAATTTTCGATTCACACACCTTAACCCCACCCAAAATTCACCTAATATATAGGAATATGTGAGTACGCACCAAATCACATAGTGCATCAGCCCAACAAAGCAAAAATAATTAATATATCGCCATGTTTAGATCACAACACAACAGTGTGGATGAGAGTTTCAGTATACCTTTCGATTTGCAGTAAATTTAACTTTGGAACACAATGATGTTTACAATGGTATCCATACTAATTATTGCAGGTTAAGCTATTAAATACTGCATTTAGGTTAATGGATGGCGTGCCTTACGGATGCTGGTTAATACCTGTCGCATTCATGTAATTGGCGCATCGGCATCCGCCAGATTATACAGACATTGTTGCCCATCCTTCTGCCAATGGTGCGCATCATGATATTCCCGATTTCTCGAAGGAAAACTTATCTCTTCTGCTAATGGAAAGCACAGTGATTCTTCAAGCGCTTGGCTCGCGGAGTTGTGGTGTTTGGAGCTATCTTGACTCACTGCAGAGCCGTAAATCAAGCATGCCAGCTTTCATTATTGTCGCAATCATGTTAGCGATAAGTCTGCTTTACATTTGGAGATACGACAGTTATGAATTCGCGGTGATATTCTCGATTTTAACGCCTGTTGTGTCAATTTTTGTTACGGGCTACAAAATTGAACCAGTCTTTATACTAGTTCATTTTGGAGTTTTCACATACGTTTGTGTGAATGGCTCCGAAAATTGGCGTCCTGTGTCGTTCGATAGCACCACGTTTATTTTATTGACGGCTATGTATTTCCACCTTTTCGAGATCGTTCATTTCTACGTCTCTAGCCAAAATCGCGCTATGACACAACTGGAAGAGCTCAGTCGTGAAATGTTCGTACTTTGTCATACGGACGTTTTGACACAATTGCGCAATCGCCGATATATGGAAGCAGTTTTGCAGGAGCGAGGAGTAAAATGGATCGCAATTGTTGACATTGATGATTTTAAGCGTATAAACGACGAATACGGACATATTGTCGGGGATAACGTATTGATTGGTGTAGCCAAATTACTAGAGGAAAACCTCAAAAGTGGTGGTCACGTTGGCCGCTGGGGCGGAGATGAGTTCGTGATAGTGTTTTACGATATCGAATATAACGCGCTGGAGCATCGCGTCACTCGAATTCACGAATCTATCGCAAGCCACGACTTCGGCATTAAAAAGACGGTTACGGTGAGTTGCGGTATTGCGCTTCGTCGGGATGCAACAGATACCGGAACCCTACGCCGTGCCGACGAAGCACTTTACGAGGCGAAGAAGTCCGGAAAATGTGGCTTCCGCGTCGCCAGTAATGTTCGAAAATTAAAGGTTGCGGGGGTGTAGTTGGATTGCTGCTGCTATTCCACCATTTGACCGCCTCCCATACGTCTGGATCTCACGAATTCAGTCGAGTATTCTTTATTGAAGGACAAGCTTTTCTACGAAGTACAAGTACAAGTTTCCATCATATTTCTGGCACTGGCTACATAGTGCAATTTTATTACAAGATATCAATCTACTATTCTCTGACTTATACCATACCTAAATGTGGCGAGAGAGCGTAGTGGTCGACTTCAGAATTCATACGCAAGTGTTGGGAGTTTATCTAGGCTCTTCCCCGCCATCTGGTCCACATAATAGGTGTCTTAAAAGCCTGGAAGTGCGCCGTGATACATGTCTGTAGACACGGAATCAAAATAAAGAAAATAGGACTGGTGTAAACGACCATTTTAGTCGTAAAACACCATGAATATGATAAGAGAACAATGCTCACGCCGCTATGGTGTCCAGCGTGTGGTGCAACCGCCCTGGTCAGCGAATCACGCCAAGCCAGTCCCTTCTTTGTCACGGCAATGGGTTTGCAATGTTGGTCTTCTGCAATGAGTGTATTGATAGGAAAAGTGTGTATTGGTCTCGGAAAATGGTGTCCGGTCAATACCGAGAATGCTATTACCGAGAATGCTATTACCGAGAAGGACAATACCGAGAATGGACATTACCGAGA
>ATSW01004925.1:0-19145 GCA_000444245.1 Botryllus schlosseri
TCAATAGGTCTGTGCCCCTAAGGTGTGATGTAACAATCGTATCTATATCTGAACTCGGTTACCGTCATATGCGTTTAGTCGACCTTTGCTGGTATAGGTCGATTTTGATGGTGTTTCACACCATGATAATTCTTGAAACTTGGTATGTCATGTCGTGATGGTAGTATTTAACACTGTCCCAAGTTATAGGGTTTCTACTTAAAGTTTAGGGTAGTAATTCCGTTTCCGAAGTTGAGTGTGTGCTGACCGTCATGTATCGCAAACAGATTTTACTCAAGAGCCGGTATTGGTATCCATTGATTTTGACGATGTTCCATACCGAGATCGGTCATGACATTTGGTACGGTAAGTCTTAATGTTAGTATCGAACGCTGTACCAAGTTTCAAGTTTGTCACTGTACTGTGTTTGTGGTAATTTCGTTTCCTAAGTCGAGTGAGAGCTGACTCGTCATTTATCGCAAACATATTTTACGCAAAGCCGGTATTGGTCTCCATTGATTTTAACGATGCTCCTTACCTAGATCCGTCAGGAGCTTTTGCATGGTATGTCTTGATTTTAGTATCGAACGCTGTGCCTAGTCTCAAGGTTGGCACTCAATGATTAGGGCAGCAATTTCGTTATTAAGGTCGAGTATGGTAGAGATGTGCGCTGATCTGACACTTAGCCCACCTAACGCATTGCGGATTTCACGCAAAAGCCGGTGTATCTGTGTTAACGCTAACTGTGTTCCATACTGAGATAGGTGATGAGATGATGATATCATGAAACAGTTTACTAACATCCTCGGTTTGCATTCAAATATTTACTTTTATTTTATATTCTCCAATGTCAATTTCACCGTGAAATTGTGGCCTTCAGGCCATTTGCTTACAATTACAACCCCTGTCAAGCGCGATAGCTGTTTCGTTTTCGATGGCGGCTAAGAGCTGATCGCTTGATCAGCCTATTCCTCAGTAAATCTTACGCAAAATTCGGTGTTGGTCTGTTCGTATTAATTTTGACAGTGTACCATACCGAAAACGGTCATGAGGCTATTTCTCGATGATTTCATGTAACAGTGTACCAAGTTTTCGGCTTTCATCCACGTATTTATTCGGTAATATATTTTCCCAAGGCGATTTTGCAGCAGACATATAGACACTATAGACCGTAAGTCGTATGTGTCGTGTGACAGTCTCCAGCCTCAAGGCCAAAATCTCCTGTGCTGTACCGGGACCGAATTTCCGAGGCCGCTATCCGTAGTTCTTCAGAATTATGTTTTGGATTCAATATGACATGTCCAATCTATGAGATAACAATTGCGTATGTGTCCGAACTCGTTGACCTTTCCAGTTAGGCTTACGCAATCTCTCGAGTTATAGTCATTTCCATTGCTGCAGATAATTAGTCAGGTATAGTGCGAACATGAACCGTGTCGAATCTTTGTTCCGTACGCCGTTTACGCAGTTACCACACTTCAAGTCACAGCTCACCGGCAGACCTCTCGCGGCACATACGTTAAAATCACTGTTGTCGGGAAGTTCGTGTTACCGTACGTAGTCCGTACCACCAAGTTACTTGTTTACGTTGGAAAACGCCATTGTGACGTCATCTTGATAAAAAGTCGCTTGCAGCCCTTGCCCCACCACCCGATATTGTCACGAGCCGCCACTGNACAGATACGTATATCCATACCCACGAGAAGAATAAAAATTACATCTTTTCAACTTTCCTCGGGCGGCATCACACCCTTTGACAGAGGAAGTGCTCAACGGAAGCAGGTAACGCGAACTTTTAAATCTTGCCTTCTCATGATTAATGAATTGTATCCATGCTAACGAGGTGTGAAAATCTGCACTTTACCACAAGGACATATCAAGAAAAGCAAACAACATTCATGTAATCGCGTACAATGTGCGATTTATCTTTGAAACGCTCTTCTATAGGGACTTCCGATCGCTGTTATTTTCTTTATCCACTCACCCCTTCCCTCGAAGATAGATGACAAACCATGTTAAACCTTCTCACGAGTACTTTTGCTTGTCAATCACTCCGCAATCCATCACTGACGAATTCAAGACCGCTCCGAGCGTCGCCATTTTGAAGAAATGTGCTTCCAGTTCTCAACAGCCCCAGTCTCACGTCATATACCGTGGTTGAATTTACTAGTGATTTTATTAGCAAAATAGTCGATAGTGGTGTGTTGTATATTGGTTAAAGTTACTGAATAACATATCTTATATCTCGAAATCAGTAAAACTGCACGGTTTCACTCGAGTACAAATCAACAGTAACTTTCGTCCAAACAGGAAATATAATGTACCGCCTTTTTGTTTTTATATATTAATCACACTCGTTGCAAGAAATTAACTAATCCAACAAGTCACGAAGTGTATGAGCGCCATGTCCTTATAGTTCTTTTTTCTGTACACAGCATTCATGTGCCGCAATACTCTACCTGCATGGCATGCTAGCGCAACATAGTTCTGAACGGATGATTTAAATTGGTGACATTATGATTGCGAACTCGAGAATCAAAGTGATCCGACTACATTTGGTTAAACGTTTTAGGTCCACTCGATGTAACAAATAATTACCAGTAGGTTACAATGAGTGAATGCTGAATATATTGGGTGATGGGTAATGGATTCCAATATGCCATACGATGAACATACAAACAATATATTGAATTGTTTTCTACTAAGGTCATATACTCACTCGACATATTTTGTTTCGCGACGTGCAACAGAAATTGTGTAGTTTGGCTTGCAATTGAAACAAACCTCAAAGTAGGTCAGCACGCTTGTTTACGGAGTGATTGTAATGTTAAACGACATGTTTTCGAATTGGAAGCAGGGTAATCGACACAAGGCTTCCTCGTCTTTCCACACTCTCGTTCAGACATCAACGGTAAAGCCAAGTGAAACGTACCGATACTAGGCACACAAATATAACATAGCCTGGACATATTTACTTGAACCGCTAGCAATGAGCGTATTCCATTGTACCGTTCTCAACTACGTGACATCATGACAGAACTGTGAACTTTAGAAGTACGAATACAACGTCTAGTATTTACACAGATGCGCTGAAACGCCTCTACTCATGATAAATGAATCATGTTGAGATCTTGCGATACGTTGAGTTGCTGCTGCTATCAGCTTCGTTTTAATCGCAGATATCTCGAAGTGAAACGTGAAATTTTGTCTCTCCATATACGCCGGCATAGCACTGTGACATAAGTCGGGAGATTCACACTTGGAATTTCTGAACAAGTTTACTTTAGGCTTAACGCCTTTGACGCAGGTAAATCTGAAAATGCCTGCGAGGAGATCTTCCTTCAGATGGTCGTCAATCACGATATCACTCGACCCATCCGCCAATCTATCCGTGCGTTGCAACTTGAAAGCTGAAACTTGAAAACCGTAGAACCGCTGATTACGACTCGATTAAGTGACAGTAAAGTCATGCTATGTCTATGTTCTATTGAATTTATGATTCAATAACTAAGCCTCTACCGTTATCGCTTCTCTTATGCAGGCCTGTTGTCATAACGGTGAATTCGTAAAACAAGTTTCAAGCATCATATATCTTCGTGTTCGGCAATCCGGATGTGCTCATAGGCAGCTCATGTCACACAATGACGGCATTGGCTTCTTCGCTACCATAATTATGACGTCGACGCCCTTGGATATTCACGTCATAAAAGTTGGAATAAGATATAATTAACGCCATGAATTTATCATCGAGTTGTGTACATTTTTTTGATAAGTTCTGGTGCATCTCAATTTCAAAAACCACGAAGCGTCAATTTTTGGCGAAGTAAACTTTAATTAAAAGCAGTACAAGTTGAACGTTCCTTTGAAGTTATTCCAAAGTAGACGCAAGACCTATCAAGAATCGAGGAGCGTTTGAATAAGCTTCCTTACTATCAAAAGTAGGCGTATTTGACATGTTTATTACCCATTGAGATTTTCAAGAATGCGAAAGTAGGGTGTTCGTGGGCACTTGACGGTTAGGGTGCCCATCTTCGCGCTGTTGTGGCCGATGAATGACACAGGCCAAGTGCATTTCGAAATGAGGTAAAGACTGGTCCGCAAGAGACCGGTTTTGTACCCAAATGTATTTTGGAACAATGTAAGCATCGATTGCAGTTTTGCCCTTAGTCAGACATGTTAGACTAGACTAGAATATCTCCCGCCCCGGGCGCATTTTATGCACATCAATGGACTTTCCTGGTAACATCATATGCACGTGAAGGATTACGATCCGAATGTGCTTATCTGACAATCATAGTCACGACAAGAAACAAGTCACCAATACGCAGCATAGAAACATTAAAGTTGGGGTTGCATTTAAAACGAAGCTGAAAGCAGCGAATTACACTGTTAATAAATGCAGCTCAGTGGATGTGTTGTTGATATTAGGGAATGAGAAATGTCGGTTAAGTACCAGAAAATTATATAGATTTGTCGTCATATTTTAAAACAATGTTAAACATGATACATTTAGAACTCTCTTTAAACCCCTGTGCGCGTTTCTCTATCAAGACATTAAAATGTATTTGGTATTCTATACAAAGCTTATTGTCTTGGTTGCTGCCTTCCGAGCAGTGTATATAGCTTGGTCAAAAGACCATGAATTCTATACTATACAATTACATGACGTGACGTGAACGTGCACTGGAAATACCGGTTGTATGTAATATGGAACCCTGTGTATTCGCAGTTCAGTAGCAAAAGGTTGTGTCAGAAAACCCAGTGTCACTGCGTGAAATTTTTGTAAGCCATTTTCGCTACCTGGCGGTGTCGATGGTAATATTGATTATTCATTTATGACATCTGAGCAGATGCTTATGCCCTCTACTGATGCTACAAAATCTTTCCCTGACAAAATGCGTGGGTTTGCAAATGCGACTATAGTCTCAATCGACTATTTAGTAGGGATGGTGTGAACCTCCGAAAGGTTCAGGTTCGTGTCAACGCGAACCTTTTTGAAAGGTTCTGTGTGAACGCGAACGTGAACCTCATGACGTCACGTGACGTCATATTGCTGATTCCAACCCTATATTCAGTGAAGTGATTGTACTGTTGTACACGACTCGGGCCACATATAATGCCACAATGATGAAGTACATACCAGTGTTGTGATCAAGTCACCACCTTCGAGTCACGAGTCATTTCGAGTCATTGCACATTTTGACTCGAGTCAAGTCAAGTCAATCGATTTTCAAAGGTGACTCGAGTCAAGTCAAGTCACTCGATTTTTGGAGGTGACTCGAGTAAAGTCAAGTCAAGTCACGAGTCAAGTAACAATTCAAGTCAAGTTGCATGCCTTTTCGAAGTAAAAGGCATGCTTACGCCATTGCATTTTACTAGCTGTCAGAAATACAGATTGAGTGGTCATTGATTCTGGACTCATGAACGAAGAGGTCTTTAAGTTAAATGTAAACGCAAGAAGGCGCTTTATTGCTCACATGTACGTAGAAATGCTGAACTACATAAGTAATAGCATAGCCTCCGATTATAGTTACCAACCAAAATAGAGAATAGAGTAACGAATTGATAAGATGCAATACATTACCCAGTTACAAATTGATATGATATAATTCCGGCCTACGCCAATGGTTGAGGACGATATAAACTATATTAGAATTTTATTTCAATAAAACTAGAGGTTTGGTTAAGTTAAGAACAGAGAACAGAAATATACATTTTGCTATAAAATTACTTTACTATACTAGTTTACGACAGCGTATAAGCTGTAAGCTTCGGTCACTTCGTTTGCGATCCATTTTTGTGTGAGAACAATGAAGGCTCAGTAAAACGCACAATCAGTGAATGATTGGTCGCTCTCACGTGTTACACCAGCGTTTCGCGTGCAATCCGAACATATGCAAGACACAATGATTTTATCGACATCAATTGCTTAATGACTCGAAATTGACTCGTGAATTTTGCTCCGAGTCACGAGTCAATCCACATTTCTGATACGCCGAGTCAAGTCAAGTTAAGTCAAGTCATACGAAGAAGGCGACTCGAGTCTGACTCGAGTCTAGTCACGACTCGAGTCATCCCAACACTGGTACATACTGACTTTTTAAACGTCGTCAAATGGGGCAATCAAATGATATAATAATCCCATAAAATCAATATCTTCCGTCGCTTTGCCAGCAATTTCGACGAGGACTTGCAAGGTAATATAACCTTATGCCTTAACGGTCTAGGCCAGACCGCGCACTGTATTCGGCGTCTGCGTATTGCTACGTGGATGTTGAGCAGGGTGTAAAACGGGTTTTGCTCCATTAACAAGTTATGCAGCAGTAGCCAACCCCAGTCGTACAGATTTGGTTTTTATGTTACAATCAACATGTGAAATCAAGATGGACCCCGTACGCTTGCTAGATTTTTTACGTTAGACAACGATATCAATTTCATTGATTGGTTGAAAAAGCATCATTCGCCGACCTACATGTAGCGTATTTCACTCTTGAAGTTTTGTGATTGCGGGTAAAGCTAGCAGCAAGGAGTCACTAAATATTCACCAACAGAAAGCAGGATATTTCGAGCAAACTTTTGTACCAAGGCAGATAAAATTATTGAGATTGTCAAGGTGCATGCTAGTGTAATGTTGATTTTTTGCTTCCAGCGCCATCCATAGAGGGGTCCACAGTTGAAATGCAATAAATTTCAACCAAAGATGTTATGATTAAGTGAAAATTGTAATATATGAAAAACGTTCACAGTGCAGAACCTACTAAGGTTCGTTTGTGAACGTGAACCTCTAAATTTCTGAGGTTCACACGCAGAACACGAACACGAACCTCACGCTCACACCATCCCTACTATTTAGTACCGATAACTCCAGCGCATGGAATTACCGTTAGCGCATATCCGTGTGGCATTGATTAATATTGACGCCTGCGGTCGCGGCGCGCATATAATTCCGATGTGCCTGCCCTACGTGCATACCTTCCAAAGGTCCTAGGTACAAGCATCAGTTGGATTAAAATATTGTGTTTGATTTAGCCTAGACCGTGGTGTAACTCAGAGGTATAGGTTCTGGTTTAGTGTACTCCGCGTGTATATTCACACCCGTATATCACGGATGTGAATACACACTACGTTGGTTAATATTCTAATACAGTAAATGTGGGGCGCCCAAAATAATCCGATGAAGGAAACCGTATGAATATTACGATCAGTTTCTAAGACGAGAAATTTATTCGGCTATCATCTAGCTAGGGGAAATAATTTTCTGCTATTTAGTAACGCTGCCGAATAAAATGTATCCTTGGGCCTAGGCATGTGGCTCGCTCAAGGTTACAATAATGGAATTACACCTTAATCGGAATGATTCGATGATTACCGATAACGACGCGATTGTACGACTGTTTCTATCAAATTCCGGCTACAAAGACGCCATCTGGCGGATCGCTCAATAACAAGTCTAGCTAATAATCCCGATTCAAACAAATTCACAGCCATGTATATTGACTGGCATGCCGGGTTCGAATCTGTTTGGTCGCTTTTACGTGAGAGAACTGAATCAAACTCCGGCCTCACGTCTTTTCGTGACATTCCTATTTCATTGTGCGGTACAAGCGCTAATCCCCGCATACAATTGTGCAGCTATCGATAGGTGGGTTGAAAAGTTTTTCCATTGTTTACAACAACCATCTGTGTGTGTCCCATGCGAGTGGATACCATTTTTGTTAGCACAGTCGAGGAAATTATACAAAATTATGGGCCCGAAACTGCTACCTAAGCTTGGTTTAAGAACGCACCTACAGCCTACACATCTGTGTCAATCGCTTTTAACAATGGTTGTTCCCAATCCACAGGAAGGTCGAATGAAGAGAAGACAGTATCTTAAGTTAAACAATCTAGTCGACACAGCATGTGTGCGACGGGAAGTAATGTGGGCGATTGCTACACTTTGCCATCACTTCTGAAGTTATCCGCTGGGAATATACAGACTTCAGATATTTGTTTGTTGCACTTCACAATTCTTGCCACTTTTTCAAGTCGTCACTAATCCCACACACGCCGTGAAAGAGATTTTAACAACGACTTTTCGATAGGTCTTTTGCCAAAAGCCACACAGCAACAGACGAGTCGTTTTTCTCGCAGGTACAAGTTTCAAATTCATGCATTAAGACATCTTGCAGGTACATAAACCCGGCTCTGCGCAGCTTATTGTTTTACGGGTTTTCGTTTATCAAATTCTTTCACCCTGAGCTGACACTGTGATCCCGATGTAGCCAACGGGAAAGAGACTGAAGGCGCATTTGTGGCTCCCATGTTTTTATATCTTGAAATTAATATAAATTATTAGTGCGAGTGCATCACCACAATAAACACCTGACGCCAGATATTTAGTGCAAAACGTTCTCCTTGAATTTGAATTGTGTGTGCCATTGGCCTAGCTCCTAGACCAGAGGTCTCAAACACGCGGCCCGCGAGACTATTTTGTGCGGCCCGCGATGGCATTTTGGATTTCGAATATTCGACAATATTCAACTGCCAAGTATCTTTTTTTTTTGAGAACTGGAAATTCGCTCTATAACTACTCCAGAAGCCTGAAACTACTCATCAAACTTCACTAATACATCACTTTCAAAAGTTACCATGCAGTGGAAGATCAACTGTTACGTCACATTACTTGTTTATGATGGTAAAACATGACCTGTTGATGATTCGTGCCTGAAAATTGTGATTTGGACTTGGGGGCGACTTGTAGAATTACTCGAGCTCAGACTCAATGTGTGTTAAATAAAAATGACTCTACTTGAGTCGCGTCAAACGTTACAATCAGAGAAGGACTTATTGTGACTCGAAAAGCCGTGACTTGGTACAACCACGGACGCAACAAACTATTAAACTGGTATGGGGAATGGTAATATATCAACAGGTCTTAGCTTGTGCTGCGTAGCTTATTTAGATATCTAAGCAGCAGGTCGGTATGGCTACCATTGGCATTGTGTTGCCCTCTTGATGTGTAGTTATAGTTACATCCTGTGTCATCTTGGGTATCTTTATCTTTTCTATTATCGCCAATTAAATGTGGCGAGTATAAAGTAGTCGTAGCATACGCTTCACAGCTGTAACGCCAATGTATTATTCGGCGATTGGACATTTCTGTTGCTATACGGCACAGTAATCATTATAGAATATTCAAGTTGTGATAGATCTGTTCCAATATTCGAAGGTAAATCGAACGCCAATTTAATTTGACTTTGGTAATGACACGATCAATAGCCTAGTTATCAGGAGTATTCCCCAAACCCGGATTACGCTGTACTGCTCCAATGATCTGATATGAGATCGATCTAAAATATACTAGGCTACCTATAATTGTGACACTACGTCGAATGTGCGCCAGCTGCAAAATTTTACCGCGACATCTTTTACGATGTGCTGATGCATTTGTACTCTCGCATGGTGTCTACAACTAAATATACAACTACTATGCCAAGTACAGCAGCAATTTTATACAAATATTTTAAAATGTGATTTTTCGTGCCAGGTGAGAGTTCACAATAGCGAATCACATTTTCACGATGCGTGTGGAATGTCAGTATTCAACGTTCCGTCAAATAAGGCCTACTTGGAAATACATTGAATCCCCTATTATTGGTGCTGCGATCCGCGGCGCAATCAAAAAGTAGGAAATCGGCCCGCGAGCACATTTGAGTTTGAGACCTCTGCCCTAGACTATGACCATACACTCATACGTATCCTGTAAAGTGTAAACTTAACGGTATAAACCACTTCTACTTAACAATGCAGCACGGGTACGGACTGAAAAAGTAGGCCTACCTTGACCACAAAACTACTTATGTATTAGATTACATACGGAGAGATCTAAATGAGGAATTGTTGATTTCAAAGTAAGTTATATAAACCATTTGATCATACAGCAAGCTGGTGAGATGATAGAATCCAGTTCGAACCGAAATAGAAATTGGATATATTTTCACTCACGTTTGCGCGGTTACGCTGATCGGTAGTTCGGCGTCGGCACTACAAAGGGCTGTCTGGAAAGATTTGCATAACTCAACCACAGCAGATGAACATCGTGCAGATTAGAACATACAAACATGCATACTGTGGAGGATGAAATTCAAATTTTTAACTAGAATTCATGTTTCACAATGCACACGCCAGTAACAGAATCAAAGACAGCGGATGGCGGTTTATGTTGATATGATTAAGCAATTATAAGTTACAGATTGTTTGGCCAGCTGCATTTGATTATATCACCAAATAATATAAAATGTTACCAAAGTGCCAGCTTTAATAGGAGTGAGATTGGTGAAATTTATACGGAGTCCCCTTTCTCTTCAGGTTTGATTTGCACATTTTCAAGGTTCGTGACGGCATCCGGATTTTATGTAGTGATTACTTGATCTTACCGTCGTATCAAATTGGTACAATAACTTTCGATTTCTTGTCGGAAGCCCACTAATGATTGCCTTCAGCCTGACAATACTATGTACATGTGTACAGAGAGAAGTTGCGGTCGAGCCGGACACTTGATAGCTGCAGACCATAATACCTTTTAAGCCGGCGAAAGGTACCGCCAAATGTGGTGACCGATTTGTTAGCGGCAATGGACGCATGGCAATACATTTAAACAAAATATTTAAACTCATTACTGCAGCGATCGAAAAACATGCATCACCTGCAGGGCCGAGTTCATGGGTCTTGACAGAGCCTGATGGCCGAACAACATAATGTACAGTACACGTTTAAGATATACGGCTATCTATATACTTGGCATTTTACCACTCTCTCTCTTGCCCCGATAGGATTGCAATATCTGCGCTGCCTTCGCAAGCTTAGTATTTCTTGGAAGAAGACACGTCACACATTTCTTCATGTTCATCTGAAATCTATATTGCAGATTCCAGAATCTAGCCGAACGCAACAATCATTTTGTTAGTAAAAAGGAACCATAGGCAATAGATTTCCTTGCTGCGCCATATTCTTGACATGTCTGTTCCAATCACTTGTCACTAAGGCAGATTCAAGTTAGCACAATAAATGCCAATGTTGAATGTTGAAATAACCGCTAATAATACATCGGAATCTGTAAGTAAAATGGCGTGGCGCTCCCCAAAATGGCACTGCCACAACATGAATAAGATATTTAGATCGCGTGTCGACTGTCGACGTCGCAATTGGCCGGCGATTTTTCTATCAGTATCCACTGCTACTAATGGCCAGTGGGGTTATTAAGGTATTATTATATCACTGTGGTCGATAGGGTGGCCGGGAGCTGGGAAATTATCTCTGGAGTTGAATCTTCATAAAAAAATGCGCCCTAGCGAAATATCGGCTTTGTATTGTCTAAATACTCCGTCGTTCATACCCACAATCAAATAGCAGAGAAGCAGCCGACGATTCACGACTCGGAAAAGTGGTATCGTTCGTCTGGAAGATGTTTTGCTAAGGCCCACACATAATTTTCAAGTGAAGGCAATACCATGTACTGTAGATGGCCAACAAAGGTCGCAAATCACTTGATGATCGTTCGTTACATAGAACTTTTGTATTCCGACTGTTCGAGTATGCTCTGAATCTATGATCAGTTGATAACTAACAACGCGCATTATTCCAATTATATTATCGAGTCTTTTCCGGCATAAAACATGATTTAATTGTTTGGGCATCAGATGGATTATACGCGTCATTATAATATATTTTCAGTATCCTCCAAACTTTAAATTGCAGAGCATGTAAACTGGACAATTTCAATTTGTAAGGGTAGCACTAATGACTCGTGGGTCATGCATATGCATATTGTATATTCAGGGATTGCGGAGATTGTCATACCCCCTATTCGTAAGAAAACTCGATATCCCTTACGAAAATGTAATCATTAGGTAAATTTACAAAGTCGACGCCCCTCTATATACGTGCTATAAATTCGAAGGATTCGAAAGCACACCCCCTGATGTCGAGTGTGCCTTCTGTAGTCTTCTACAGTCGCATTAATTGTGCAGATGATAATCGGACACACGCCGACATTTGTGACAGGTGTCGGATCGCCATCGAGTATTTGCTGGTAGTGAGTGTTGCTTGTCCCGTATACAAAATATCCTGATGATTTCTTTCACTTTCGCGTTATGTTATTAACAGTTACATTACCCACGAACAATTAATATATGTCTGTCTCTGTGGCAGGCGGTGCGTACAAATAAAATTCGACGATTGTTCGTTGATGATTTATTCGAAGCGCTTTGCAATTATTGCAATCACGCCGTTTGAAATATCGCGGTAAAAGCAAGTTTACAAAGGTGGCCGTTTTACATTGTGATTAATTTTAAGAGATTAATACTCTCACTGGAATTTGCGATTCGAACCGTCTTAATCTTTCGTTTGCACGCTAAATCTTCGCAGCGTGACTTATTCAAATTGGTACAATCGACTTCTGTTTCATAGGCTCGCCGAAACGTCATATCTTTTACTGAAGTCCTGATGCAGTTGGGCACTAAGTATGAATTATCACGTGGAAATCATCCGGATTGATGGTGCGTAGCATCAATAGAAAATAGAATACCCACCCATCATTCTAACGATGCAAATTAGAACTGAAAATTTCGAAGCATTTCGAGTTTTCAACACAGTCTTGGAATTGATCAAGATTGCCAATGCCATATATCGTAAATTCCAGTTTTTACTATCAGCAAAGACCAAACGGACATTTCAGTCACCATTTTCCTACCTATTGATTAATATATTTTGTGAAGGTAGAAATTCCCAGATATCGTTCGAATAGCTTGAGTCGCAGAATGTATGTATTTCTCTATAATGAGCACATGCAAAATTTTCGCACGAACTCGAATTCTCACTGATTAAGCGATTTTTCAGAAGACTGTTTGCTGAAGAACTTGAGATGTGACTCAATTCCTTTTGTCTTATGTGCCAATCCATGCCGTAAACGACGTAGTTCAACATTTGACCCCATAGTCTGCAGATTTCCTTTGAGCACCAACTGGTATTTCCGGATTATAAGGCCGTCAAATCGGATTTCCAGTACACCTAGCAACCAGTCAATGCCATCAGAGCCAGTTTTTATAATATAATGATAATCACATCTGGATCATTCACCGAAAACAAATTGAATGTAAACGAATTGTATTTTGTAACATGAAAGGACACCTTGTCTGACTTATCCACGGGAAATATTTATTGGCGAATCTTAGCTGGGCTACTGATAATCATAAGGATTTTAAACGATAAGAGAGGTGTTCTTTCTATTTACAACGGTAGGGGGATACAGGTTTGTGATATAGGTTTCGGAGATTTGGATCCGTCGTCTATACAGATTCTATACCGAGGTATAGTTCGTTTAAAGATAACTGTACATTATCTCGAAAATGTTTTCAACTACACGGCAGGCTGTATGGCAGCGAGTAGGCCTCTATTTTGGTTTGCTTAATTGCGTGTAGAAACAATTAGATTGATTATAAATGTCTGGTTTATAATTTTACCGTACAATTTGAATGGGGTCAGATGCTACTACAGGCACCAGGCAATGTTATGTGGTCCGACCAAGGTAAACCGCCACCGACCTTATAATTATGTAGACGTCGATTGGCATCGCAGATCTATTCTAGTGACTTTTCGGTATTGAAACAAAACCACAGAAATTTGATAATCTGAAAGCGATTACGGAAATGATAAATATTTCCCCGACATTTCGTGATCATATCAGGACTGATTAACGGTCTTCAGGCTCGTGTACCGCGTCTTCATGTCGTCCGTCGAGAAGATATACAAGGCTGCATTTTTAGCTTATGCCAGTCGACAATTAAAATACTACAGAAGCAGGACTTAATTACAAATGTAAAACACATAATCCCGTCAGCTTCTTATGTCACATGTTTGGGAATGTTACGCAGTTTTCCTGGTAGATTACGCTGTTTCGCACGAATTCCGGATTAATTTTATTGACAGGTTTTTAAAGTCGCATCGTTTAAGTCGCAGAAAATCCGGCGACTTTCCAAGCGTGATCAAACTGTCAAAACCGATTAGGCGTTTGATACGTGTCTTGGTCTGTCAAAAAACTTGGAATCATGTCGAATCAAATTAAAAAAATATTTTCATAGTCATTTTCCTGTCATAATCAGTGTCAAAGACAGAGACGAGATGCTGGTATTGTTCTTAATCCGTCATTGCACCACGCTCTCTTCCATCCGTCAAAGCCATGAACCATGAGTCCCACGCAGCGGGGCGTAGACAGGAGGGCAAAGGGGCCATGCCCCCTCAATATTTCGGGATGAGAAAGGATGAATATTTGATAGTAATGTGTGAAAATACCAATATTATGGACGAAATTCATTCATGACGTTGAAAAAATGTTCGCGCGCGTCGAGACTATAGGCAATGGATCTCAATATCTTTCCATAACATTAGTACTCGCTATTTCGGGGGGTATTGTAAGCTTGTGGGGGCGTTCCGCTTCTACAAGTAGAAAATTTCCTGAGCAACGCATTTTGTGAGAAAAACGTGATGGCACAGACGTCAAAAGTGCTGTCCGCGATGCGAAGTCCTCCAGTAGCCAAATTACCAAAAATATTTGGCGACGAGGGGGCCATTACGACTGTCTGCTGGAATGTGGCCGTACGATGTGTATATGTATAGTCGAAATGCGGCTGTGAATAGAAAAAACGTTGAACGCCCTTGCTCAAGATGTATAAGTAGTTATGTACGTGCCTTCTAAATCTTTGAAGACACCGCTTCTATCAGGTATATCGGTAAATCTTACAATGAAAACGTATAGGCAATATGCAAGTAACAATATAATTGACCACGTTGATTTATCAACTTTAAAAAATTCCGCGCCCGGCGCGGAAGTAATGGCATGCTGATTTTCCAAAACATTCATATTATATCTGTGGGTGAAAGCGATGTAAAAGATCCACCAGAAATTGTGTTAATGACACAATGCGGACCCAAGACCATCATTTTTACTCTACTTTTCCATATCTTTAATAGGGGTATTTTACCTCATCAAATTTTTGCCCCGGCATTTTTTTTTCTGGCTACGCCCTTGGTCCCACAATGGCACAGGATGGATATATATATATATATATAAATTTATCACCCCAACACAACACCCCCTTTTCGTGGTCAGAGCTAGACAACCAGAAAATTTTCAGATTTTCCAAATTAAAAGAGAAAGCTACACAAGTTCTTCCAAATTAGATTAGAGTTATAGCTACACAGTTTTTTTCGAAATAAGATTAGAATGACAATTACCGAAATGGAAATTCAATCAAGTTCAGTTCATTTTATATCAGGGCTCGTTCTCATAAGCACGAGCATTACATATGTCTGTACAGCAAGCGTGGCCCATTTCGCTTTATACAGTTCTGCTGCAGCATTTGCGGGAAAACAAGAAATTAGATTAGAACTAAAATTAGAGCACAGGATCGTTTCACAAATTAGATTAGAATTAGATGACCAGCATTCCCCTCAAATTAGTCTAATTAGACAGCTAGAATTATCTACGTCTGATCATAGGGATTTGGCAGCGATCCGCCGGACATGTGACTTGCACTCAACTCAAAGTATTCGAAGAATAGGATACACCTCACAAGGATAATAACGAATGCACTTCCAGTCAATTGAAAATGAAACTCAATACCGCAAAAACACTCATACTTCCCGAATACATTTCAGCTATTTGTTGATGTCGATTGCGCGTTTTCCATAACCACATTTTCTGACAAACACGTGGGAGTTGTCGCATTACACTTAGATTATACGACGCTAATCGCTTGTCAGTTTCGCCTGGCATTTGGGCCAATGCGTCGTCACCATCTATTCGTGTCGGACTGGTATAGGTGCTTGTAATGCTCCAAAGAATGCACAGATAGTGATTTCGATAATGAGAATTGAGGACTATGGGCGGCCACAATGGTGAAATATGGTGAAGGTTCTGTTTATTGTGGAGGTGTTCAGTTCGATGAAATCATTGAAACACGCAGGTTTTCAGCACAATGATGAGACAACTGCTAGCACGACCTGTCACTACAAGACATTTCACAAATTTCAACCTGACCCAACACCCAACTCCAATGCTGCGTTTTCAGTTTGATTTTGTTCCTCGTTACGCAAATGACGATACAATCACTTTGCAGGTAAAATCGTTAGATGTCACAAAATCCAAGGCTCAAACGCTATGAGATCACCGAGTAATTCGTGCGCGTGACGCGAGACCCATGACAGCAAACAATGAGATACAACAGTTGGATCTCAACGTAAGTAGCAAATTTTGTACAGAACCATATCTGGATCATGACGTATGAAATGAAACTTGGCAACAGATAACTTTATTTTCTATATAAACTTTACTTTGACATCGTTTTTTTGTATAGCACTTTGTAAAACAGTGTTTCAAGTATGGTATTCATTATCCGGGAACTGTTTAAACAGATGTTTCGGAGCATCGGTATTGCTTGGGATCACGTAGACAAGATTTAGGATGGTGTGCTTTAGATTGGACATATTTGCTTTGGGCTGGGACCGTGAGTGGCAGATTCGTAGGGAATTTTTGTTGACTGTTTGGTGCGCGATCTCTATCTTTTTGAAGTCTTCCGAATAAGCATGTGTGGCGTATCTCGTGAAGGCATCTTTTGTACCCTACAAAAGAACCAACACAACCCACAAACAAAAATGGCTCTCCATCGCACTACATCATGCCGTCCACATTTCTTTTATTCGGATGACATGACCACGACACGGAACAGGGATGGATGAGCTAACAAACATAACAACGGTACATAGGTGGCGTGTGTGAATTTCCTGAGATTCTCTGTATGATCAAGCGATGCGATGCTTTCGCGTCCGAGACATACGATTTTTGACAACTAGTCGGCTTCCGATTACCTATCTTGTACGCATTCCGCAGCGTTGTAACTCAGTTGTAAATAGCTTGTTTCTATTATGATCAGACAAAGGACTGACAAGAATCATTATTCACCAGAGGGCCCGCTATTCATATGGGAGGTCTCATAGATAATTTGGACAATTAACCGTCAACACAATAGCGTAAAATGGTTACGTTTACAGGGAATATGCTTAACCCCTTTGTTCCTGAAACGATTAATCGTCTACTGAACTACTAGAGATTTCGTCATCTTCCTGACTTCTATTCCAGAATCAATACCAATGTACATGTAGATATTGTAACCAATCATACGTTTCCAGATATATGAACAGACGCGTGGTATATTTGGAAGAACTTTTGCCGAAATTGTGGTTAGTTGTGGAAGAAAAAGGATTGACGGAAGATTATAAAATATATATTTTGATGCCATGGTCGCATACTTGATCGCATGATCACTGATTGGTAGGATGATTTTTTTGACATGTCAAAATAAGTCAAAATTTTGTCAAAATTGTAGCGTTAGGTCAAAAAATTGTCAAAATTGTTTACAATGTAGAAATTTTTTGCTACCTGTATTTCGTTTGTACGGTAGATCTTTGCACTGTCAGTGAACGTACCATTTGAGATTTTACAGCCTGTAGCCTATTTTATAGGCCCCCCGTTGTAGACGGCCTATTGTGAATCATAAACGGTCAAATGAAACAAATAGGTTGACATGGTGGTAAGCTCAACTTACCGCAATTTCTAACTGAAGCAAGACTTCGTGGGCATTGGTTCTTATATCAAGAAGCGCATAATGAAAAAGTGTGATGTAGACAACATTGTCGGAATGAAGCAACACAGTGAGTCACGGGCAGTGTACCCACATCTTCAGTGTTGCCAGCCAACAGCTGCCGCTGTTGAACGTTCTTTCTCCATTCTTGGTCAGCTACTTAGTAAGGACAGACACTTTCTACCCGAGAATGTAGGGAAGTATTTTTCGTTGTACTACAATTAATTTTAATTATTTCTGCCATAATGCGTGATGTAACTATAGGAATTCTTCATAGGTCCAAAATTTTGTTATAAAGTAAAGCTTTTTCATGTAAAAATCTGTCAGTTTTAAAGTCAAAAAAGTTTTTTCA
Source organism: Botryllus schlosseri (assembly GCA_000444245.1). Lineage (NCBI taxonomy): Eukaryota > Metazoa > Chordata > Ascidiacea > Stolidobranchia > Styelidae > Botryllus > Botryllus schlosseri. The sequence continues at coordinate 18,010 of ATSW01004925.1, forward strand.
GGCCAAACTACTTCGTAAGAACAGACAGTTCCAACCAGAAATGAAGATAAGTAGTACAATTCTAACATTATGTGTGAAAACATATAATTTACATACATGAGGTTTAAATTTGGTCAAAATTGAGTTTTTTAAGGTAAAAAAATGTTAAAATTTTTATTTTTAAGGTCAAAATCTTTCGTTTTTTAGGTAAAAAAAGGCCAAACTACAATCGGGTATATGATAAAAGATGCCGTTACACTATTTTTCTCTCATTTCCACGCTTTCTGCCAGCTACCCCGAAAACATTTAAATATTATCCACAGAACAAAATATAATTATCTGTGGTAGATTCATAGCCTGCTTTTCTTTATACAACTCGATACTAAACCGATGCAGAAATATAGTACAATAAACTAGCTTGTTCAGCGCAGCTCTGTGTTTTGTTTCTATTGAACAAATTTGGCCCTTATATCGCCGACACGGGCATTTGCGCCCGATCAGGAATATTGTAATGTGCGTATGTCACGAAATCAGTCACGAAACATTCACGTCTTCCCCTCACTCTCCCACGCGCCTCGTCAGAGTCTGTTGCAGCCGATTTTGTAAGATCGTATTTTACTTGGTTCATCCGGGCTTTTCGTATGACAACCGCCTATGCAGTGAGGTCAGCGACGAGGAGCCCAGATAAACCTCCGACACATAGAAGTAGGTCCGAGCCGGCATTCGAACAACTGCCGTTGGCGCCGTGACGCCAGTGCTAAACCAACCGCACCACTCGCTTCCCCGTGCATTTGCTGATTGGCTGCAGAGAAAAGGATAACTTTAATATCCATTTGCTCCGATCACAACCTTATCGTTGAGGTAGCGATGATATGTCTTATATTCCGTACACATTTTTGTGTATTGAATACAGATGTAGCAAAGTTGAGTCAATGATGCTATACACAAGTGGATTTACACTGTACAGTTAATGCTGCATTCTTTTGATGAAATACGAGAAAAAGTAGTCTATTCCATATGCCGACACTGCGCGATAATACTTTTATAAGAGGCATAAGCGCAAGAGAGGAGCTCTGGGGTGATATACTGGGAGTCGGAATATCTTAACAATTACAACAATTCAACAATTACACTGTGCCTACTGTATGCCCATGCCC
>ATSW01004930.1:0-14766 GCA_000444245.1 Botryllus schlosseri
ATTTAAATACTCGCAATTGAAATTGCGTTAGTTAAATTCTAATTAGTCGATATATATATTATATAGTCTATATCTACCAACGAAAGCCTATCCTTATACAGTGAAAACTAGAATTTGTTTGTGCGGGATGATTTTGTTGAAACAGTCTTAACTTATGTGAATTTTCAAATCAGGAGACAAAAGTTCATCATTTGTGATTACCAGTACACATAAAATTTTGATTTTGTTTTTCAAGTCATAACCCTACTGTAGATATATAAAATGCATCTAATTAAATGCGCTGATTCATTCAGCAGTAATAGTTCATTTATTTTATCACACACCAAGGGGCGTGGTACACTAGCTCAACACAAATGTGGTTAAGGTATTCTCAAATGCTGTTCAAGTATATTTGTTTGCGTAAATGCAATTTCCAGTGATAGAAAGTCGACAAAAAGTCAACTTGCAGGTAACTCTATTATAAGAAAATGGCAGATTGGGTCATGGCGTCACCAATTTATGCTAATCATTAATAAGGAGGTGATAATGTCTAATATTATCCGATTTCATGACTGCGAACATAAAATAGAAAATAATTGGCAAGATACCGTATTGGCACGTTCCATAGCTGCAACATCAATGTGTTGCGAGTTCCAGTCAGATCGATATCGATGCCGTAATTCCTACCTGAATGTTGGAAATTTACTTTGGCTCGTCATTGCCGTGTGATTGGCGTAACCAGTTTCTTGCAAAAGCATTGTATGGAATTGGGTGGTTCAGCAATCATAATAACGATTATTGGGCCTGTGTAAAATGACAATTGTTGTCGAAACACACTGTATATGTCAGAGGTCTCAAACACGCGGTCATTTTGTGCGTCCCGCCTTGGCATTTCGGAATTTCCAGTGTCCAAGAATATATTCAAGTGCCATATATCTTTTTTAGATATAAGAGCTTACACACTAAAACCACAATAAAAATCTTTGAAATCCCAACAAACTTCACCATCACATCATGCACTTTTAAAAGCTACCATGCGGGTGGAAGATCAGCAATACGTCACATTTCTAGTTCATGATGATAAAACATGACCCGTTGATGTTATTATCGGTGGCGAGTAAGGTAGCAGTACTAGGGTTGCCATACGTCCTCCTTTAGGAGGATTTGTCCTCCTTTTTCGGGTTTTTGAAAATGTCCTCCGAGGACGCCTAAATGTTCTCCTTTTTGAGATTTTGTCCTCTTTTTCAGGAATTTTGGTCAAATTTATAGCAAAATTCGACTGAGATGCCGTAAATCCGCACCGAAGTGACGCTCCGGCGGGTATTTCGGGAGCTGACCGCGAAAGTTGACCTTTTTTGTTTTGTTTAGTCAACGACCCGACAATGTGAAGGTAAAAACTGTATTTTGGGCACCGAACGAGAAAGATGACCTGTTTTTAGTCAACCGACTACGAAGTGGTAGAAATTTACCTTTTCCACCGGTATTCTGTGTTTGAAAATTTTGAAAAAGTGTCCTCCTTTCCCGATTCCAAAATACGGTAACCCTAAGTACTACGCTCTACAGCCGTAAGACCAATGAATTCTTCGCCGATTGGACATTTCTATTCCAGGGGTTCTTAACCAGGGTACGTAGAGCCCATCGGGGTACGAAGCACCACACCAGGGTGTACGAGATGCATTGTGAAAATAGGCCTATATGCTGTGGAATATTTTCCTGGCCAATTTGTACAATTAGAAAATAGTCTTCACGCTACCGCGCTATTTTAGGTGAATGCGTTTTCTGATTTTAATATAGGTATTCGGTACCATCAGAAATTGTGTTGAAAATAGACAGGGGCTACGAGAAATTTCATCGGAAGCACATGGGGGTATGATCGCTAAAAAGGTTATGAACCAATGCTATCACTATGGCTCAATAATGATTATATTCAAGTTGTTATTGATATGTCCCAATAATAATCGAAGTCAAAATCTAACGCTGATTTAATTTGACTTTGGCAATGACAGTAACAAAAGCTTATACTTATCACGAATATATCAAAACCAGGATTAGGCTACACCGCTCAGATGCTCTGACATCAGATCAATCTCCAGTAGATTTTAAAATATTTTACATAAGATTGTGGCACGTCAAAGGTCCGCTACCTGCAATATTGTAACCCGACATTTTTACGATGTCATGATACAGCCTCTCGCATGATGTCTATAACTCATAAATTAAAAAACTTATGCCCGGCACAAAAACAATTTAATTCAAATATTTGAAAATGTGATTTTTTTTCATGTCAAGCGTGAATAATACAATAGTAAAGTACATTTCCACGATGTTTGTGGAATGCCTGCCGGCAAGGTCCCGTCAAATAAGGCCTAATTGCAAATTATACATTGAATATCCCTGTTAGTGATGCTATGAGGCCCGCGGCGTCATCAAAAACTAGGAAATTGGCCCGCGAGTACATTTGAGTTTGAGACCTCTGGTATATGTCAATACAACAACACCAACAACCCCGAGCGATAGACTAAGCATTTATCAGTTTGTGGTTGCATCATATCTTTGCGACTATGCAAAATAATTATCGGTAGTCGCTAAACTATACCTGCGGATCGACGGTGCCATTTATCCACGCCCATATAATATTTCTGCCGGAAAGGTTTTTGTTTAATTCTTTATTGATAGCATTGTACTCAAGCCCACTCTTCACTTCGGCCACTGATGATTGTTTCTCTCGACATATTTCCTTGGCTTCATAGTAGGTGACACCTCCTTTTGCGTGGAGTTCTCGCCAAAAACATCCACCCGAAGTCCGGGTAAAGAAACACTTCGATCTCACTGTTAAAATTCGTGAATCGATTTGATTTAAAATAAATATCTGCACAATGCAATACGAACGAAAGACAAATATTTTGTATGTCACAATAAAACACCAATAAATAAATAAAAAATAGCAAGACTGTCAATATAATATGTGCGGAAATGTTCAAATACGGTCATATTAGCGTCCATAAGTCTATCAACATCGAGATTTTTTCTGACACTGTTACCAAATCACCCATTCACTCTGTCATGTCACGGATAGCAAAGTTGTACAATGTTAATATACAGTATACCAATGGAAAACTCGTGACTAAGATTGATCGCGAAATGATTCCCGATGAATTCAATCTGACGCAAAGGCATATGAGAGATTCGAAGCAATTCAATACACGATGCTGTAGATTTGCACGAGGATTTCAAAACCCGTCGTTAGGACTTGTACTACATCAATTTCCCTGTCAGTGCTGGTGCCCTTTCTTCTGTAACATACAGTGGGTAAATGCACACGTGTTGTATGCAATATTTGCTCTCATTTTTCACGAATTTCGGCGGTCTCATTACACACTGCGTGGTCCCTTGGACAAGAATTCTTATAGCCACGCATGGACTCTCGATTTACCCGCAATTTTCCAGCAATGTGTGGTGTTGACACTAAAAAAAGGTAATCACTTCGGCTCGACTCATGAATTACCCACTTTTTTACGATAATATCTGGTGTCCAAAAAAAAATCGTCACTTTGACTCGACTCCCGATTTTCACGAATTTTGCGAAACTCTTACGTTCGCTGCCACGGACCCAAGTTTATTTTATCGTATTTTAGAACATTTTCTACAGAAAATGGCGTCGCTTGGTCAGGTAATTTTTTTCGAACCACAAGTGGCTTTTTTGTGCGCGGCACATATTTTTTCGTGCACGCAGCTTAGTGGGAACATTGGTTGTATGGACTACGTACTCCGGGCGTCAAACTCCTTTGCTTCTGATTTTACCACATTGTCCACGATATCATTCATTGTTGGGGCCGAGTCCTGAAAATATATCGATGATTTTGAGATTGCATTGAATTCCCAGTGAAGCTGGATCGCATCAGCCCTACCTTGCAATTACCGACGTGTGACCATCTTCCATTGACGTACCGCCGCGCACAGAAGTCCCCTTGGTCATATATAATAGTGGTATGTAATGTCATGTCATGGTATAAAGTGCGAATCAGATATTTAGCCATCATAGTTTCCTGTAAGATTTGGGGCTGTTGTATTTTAACTTATCTTGTCCCCACACAGTGTCTGTCTGCAAAGTCGTGGATCTATTATTCTTGGACTTCAAATGAGCATTTCGCTACTATATACGATGGTATTTAAAACACCGTAGCATAAGTTGGTATAACCAATGAGGGTTGTCAGGAGCCATATGACTTAAAACTTTGGAATGGCGCCGGTATGTTATTTCGGTTATCGGAGAATTCATAATATTGAACTCGGCGCTTTGTAAATTTGCCATTAGCAAGGAAATAACTATTATTATCATGAAAACGACGCATTAAAATCGTGTTTTTAAATTCGAAAATTCATGTTTTACTGAATAGGAGCGTGATATACAGCCATTGGTGAATCCGGCACTTGATGAATGCAGCACTCGCTACTTATGGTTGGTGTCTATTAATGTATTTGAGTTTGGGGAGGACAAGGGTTCCTGGTTAATACTGAGAGTTGCGGTTTGGGTGGGTTAGGTTTAAGGTTGTGCTTAAAACAAAAATCGATTTTAAACAAACATGTTGGCCCTTGTTTTAAAGATGTTTTTTTTCCTAGCCATATCGTCACGGATATTCAATTGTGATGCCATAGTGGATTGATATACACAATTGAAAAAATAGGGTGAATATATAGCTCCTTTGACGAAATAGGCTTCCAACCCCTGTCATATCCGGACAAAAAATATGTAACCAGGAATACATCATCGTACATCATATTTCAGGTCGGCGGTCATCATCATCAGAACATTCATTTCATCATCCCATATCGTATACGTCGGCTATATCGGGTGGTTTTTGGAAAGTATTTACACAATTATGGCATAATTATACAACTTTGTTTAAAACACCAAGTGCCGATTTGACTGCATGGTAACAGTTATTTCAGCAATAAATTAAGAAGGCTAACGCCAATGCACCACGCAATTTTGTTGTTATATTCTACGTGGTATGGGGCATATACAGTCTACGAGTCAAGATCGTAGTACCGCCAGCAAAGAGGTCATCTTATAATGAAAGTAACAGCTATCACATATAATATACTTATTTAATATGCTGAGTTCTTACCTGGAGTTCTGGGCAACGCTCCCTTCGGTAAGAGTAAGATAATGCAAGCGCTGCCTAGTGGAATGAGCATGATGTAGGCTACGCTGGAACACTTTACCCGTACACACCGACGTCGTTACACTGCAAATGAAGAGATTCTATACATTAGTCCCAGCAGGCCTGCATAAATATATCATATGGCTAACATTTTTACGCGCTATCATGCATTCCGTATTGCGCATAGAAATTCAGGCTAAAATTGTCGAACGTACATAGATTCAAATGATTCATTCAGGGATGTAAATCGTTGGGAGCTATTTCTATGAGGTTCATGGTATTAGTCTTACACAAGTTTTGGATGACCACAAATGTTGATACCTATGTTTTGTCTCATAATGTAGCGTTGTGGTACAGTGCTACGAGTCGACAGTATCCTTATAATCGCTTGGTAAGTTATTGATACCGCTTAGTGCAGATGTGGGATAACTACGACCCGTGGGCCGCTTGTGACCGGCCAAACCGTTTTGTGCGGCCTCGAAGGCCTCAAGAAACTATTTAAAAACATTATTAAAATGCACACTAAAATCTAATTATTACTGTGACTTGACTAAACCTTTTCCTCATATATGTCATCATGAAAAAGAAACTTATAGTCTTACTATGCTGTTTATTTTTTATTTCATTGCTACCTCAAGGTTTCAATTGCTATGTATCAAAAAACGTCCAAACGGGAACGACATAATTCGGTCCATGAGAGTGATTTGAAACAGGCAATTCCTGAAAATTAATTACTTTTAGTGTTGTACTTGGCTAAACCAATTCGCGCGTGTGTTAGGTAGATTCGTTCCTGATATGTGAAGACATATTTTATATATATATATTATCTATATGTTGTAAAAACACATTTATAGGTAACGTGGTTATGAAACCGCCAGCATTGTGTCCTGTGGAGGTAAAGCAAAAGTAGAAGCAGCAAATCTATGGACAGATGGTTGCGAACCGATTGTTATCTCCATCCAGTTCTAAGAATAGGCACAACCGACTTTCATCCCTAATTAAATATAGTGACTCGCTTACAACCGGAGGTGATCACAGCAGTTGGCCTTTGATTACAGCTGTAAAATACAGGCGACATGCGCTGTAACATTGCATGTTTCCTCAATCCAAGCCCTACTGGTGGTAGGCTACTATCCTTGCCTGTTTATACATCTAAAGGTAGACAATATGTTTTCAATATGAGATATATATAATTATCATTCATGCAGCGAAAGAATGACCCATCACATATATGTGCACATTGCAAATCCACTGAGGTTAAACCATTGATATGATAAAGCTTTATTGGCCATGAAGAGGCACTTGATAAAATTCATCGAAACCTGACAGAGCCGGGACTAGATTCATTATAACATGCTTCCATCATTGTCGCTCTGAACACTGCGACATTCGAATCCACAATTATTCGATAAGCTTGTAGTATAACAATGTTTGGAACGTTTAGCACAGTGGTTCTCAACCTTTTTTGACACGCGCCCCCCCCTTGGAGATGGTCAAAAAACTCGCGCCCCCCTGACCCCCCTTGCATTTATCGTCATGTCAAAAAGAGCACATCATCTAATACAGAGGTGGGCAACTTTTTTGATAATCATGACCGCATTTCGATTGCTTATGTAGCGTAAGGCCGCATTCCAGGGCATAGCCGCAATGAACGATCTGGACGCAAAATTCCTACGGTAAACTGTCCATATCCATTCCCGGTGAACTCCGGACTATTCTACTTGTCACAACGGCCTATTGTACGCACCGAAATCGCGAGTGGCAATGTTATGAAGAGTTGCCGGGAGGTGCATATTGTCGCGCGGAGCGCGAAAATTTTTCAGGGCCGCGAACGAATTGCTATTTCTTGCCAATTCCCATTCCGGCTCAGATTAAGAAGGGCGCTACTGCATTAAAATAGAAAAATGAAGTCTTGTTGAATTGCGCGGAGGGCGAAGAAAATTTCAAGATTAATTAAAATCTCTCGAAAATGCGGGAGTGAATTCGTAATTGCAATTTGCATGTCTACGGCCACCAACACATACTAATTGAATTAGGCGTCGACGGCCGCTCAAATTCCCTTCTACGGCTGCAGGCTGCCCACCCCTGATCTAATAGTAGACATAAGGTATATCATACGCCAATTTTGAATCTGCATTCCAGTTGTTGAGTCTTTTACATTGCTGACAAATTTCTTCAAATTTGTTGGAAAATAACAAAAAACATTGAACAAGACATCCATTAATTAATTTCAATGTAGGTCACCCTGAGACTAATCCTGATGCTGGTAGTGAGTACAGAGAGCAAGGCGTCGTTCTGTCCTGCCAGGCTAAATTTGATCAGTTTTCGAAATGAATTAATTGTGTTGATTTATAGCCTAATTGAGGGCGAAACCGGGCAACCTATGTTGCATCTAAGTCTGTCTTAGGCAGTGCAGTTCGCAAGCTACTAACAAGAGCTGTCCAGCGCGACAGGCTTCAGGCTACTGTCAAAGCTATGAAGCAACGAATGACTTACACGTGGGAATTGCTCTCTATATCTCCAAATAATTTCAAAAATTTGCTCAAATGAAGTTGAAATCAGACTATACTCAGTTGAGCGCTGTTGCTAGAGTTTGTATTTTGCAAGCTTTCTTGAATATGGAATAAATTTCATCTTCATTAATCGTCTTCTCATAATGGATGTGAAACACATGTTCAGACACGTACAATTTATACTGACAATTTCTCGCGCCGCCCCTATACTGACTTCGTCAATTTCTCGCGCCCCCCCTGAGAGCCTCCCGCGCCCCCCAAGGGGGGCGCGCCCCCCAGGTTGAGAACCCCTGGTTTAGCAGGATTAGGCGGCATGTCAGGCATATGAACGAATAATGAACATCCTGTTGGCGAATTATTTCATTAATATGCATAGACTAGTGGTTGTGGTTGTTGTTGTTTTGGAATTGTTTGTGTTTAAACTACACCTATCATTTTACACCAGGCCGGTATTTTTATTATGATTCCTTAGCTGCTGACTTTTTGCACAGCCCACGTAAGACACCACTACGCACGCACAACATATAAAAGGGCTGAGTCTCGATGAACCTCAAACAAACATAATGGGATTCCCGAGTTGATCCTGGTAGGACTAGAAACCCGCAATCCATTGGTGTTGCAGCCGCGGAATATACCCTTGCATGCGATTCAATTGGGGCTGTTTTAGAAAGAAATGAATTTAAAGCACCTGCGTTTAAAACATGTTTGTTCATTGTATATGTTCTGTAGTCATCAACATCTATCAGATAAAAATAAAATACCAGTATTTGGGTTCACTTACGTCTCAGACATAAAATGCGTTGAACGTTCAGATGTTGTGAAAGTAGTCATAGTTGATATTTAAGTATATTAGAAACACTAGTAACGGTGGAAAACATACGCCCGCGAATCAATTCCGAGTAAATAAACGCTATAATAGTATTTTTAAGCTCATTTCTATCGAAAAGTGGTATTAAGAATAATAAATATTTCCAACATACAAGTAATCTCTAAAGATAATTACTTGTAGACAAGTTTTAGATGACTAGAAATATTGAGACCAATATTGTGTCGCATAATATAGCATTGTAGTCCAGTATACTCCGAGTCAACAGTATCATTATAATCGCTTGTCAAGTTATTGATGCCGCTTAGTGCAACAACACAAATTCCCGCTAAGCATATAACGTCAAAACTAGACTTTTCTGTGAATATGGCAGCACGTTTGCGGACATATTTCCTGAGTAGGTGGAACTAGCTGGTGACTCGCATGAAACCGGAGGTGAACAGTGAACACTACAGTTGGTCTTTGATACAGCGATAAAATGCAGTCGGCATATGACCTGTAATACTGGATGTTTCCTCAATTCAAGCCAAACTGATGGTACTATCCTGAAGTGTTTTTACGTGTAAGTAGACGTTTTGCTTGTCATGTGAAATACATATTATAATTATTCATGTAGTGAAGAATGAGCCATCACATAGACGTGCACTGCACATTGCAAATCCACTGAGGTTAAACAATTGATATGATAAAACGACAACAGTGACTCTGTTATTTTTCGCACGCTTTGATGAAAATGAAGACGCACACGATAAAATCCACTGAAAACTGATAGAGCCAGGACTAGAACATGCGACATGTCCCCAATCCGCAATTGTGCGATGGGATGACAGTATAACAATGTTTCAAGCGTATAGCACGACATGCCTGATAAGATTAGGCGGCATGTTGGGCATATGCTTGAGCACCCTGTTGGCAATCTATTTGAATAATATGCGGAGACTAGTATTGTTCTTTTAGAATTGATGATGTTTCGACTGCACCCGTTATTTTACACCGGGCCAACATTATTTATTCTGATACCTCAGCTGTCGACCTTTTGCGCGGACTACGTTCGTTTGACACGTTTGTATAAGACACTGCATATACGCAGACTGGATATCAAGGAAGAGTCTATAGATAAACCTCGGACAAATATGATCGAATTCTATAGATGATATCGGTCGGACTAGTAACCCGCAATCCATTGGCGAATTAGGGTTGCGTTTAAAATAAATGAATTTAAAACACAGGTCTAAACCATGATTTTTAATTGACTGTTCAAAGGAGGTCCGCACAGACAGAAAGGTTGAGAGAACCACTGGTGTATTATATCCGTCAAATGTACACTTTCAAAATAGGTCAATTGCGGTCACAATATTCATCAACCACCCATTTCCGTTGAACTGGTGATTCGGTTCATTGCAGAAGTACCATATCCCGCCGTAAACAAGGGTCGTATCCGTGGAAACCCGAACCAAATTCGAAGAGTCTGTCTTTATACAGTAACATCTGTTGCATAGAGCGGCTCCGGCTTCTCGAGCGGTAGGTCGTGGGTTCGATCCCCGGCCCCATACCAAAGACTCAAAAATTGGTATCCGCAGCTATCCTGCTAGGCGCTCAGCAATCACGGATAGCATGGAGGAGAAAAAGACCGAGGGCGCAGACTAAATGACCTCATGGGGCCGTATCGCAACTCCGTCGTCAAAGCATCTCGATAGTGCAGGCGAAAAAGAATATCATATCTCTCTCTGTATTCTTCACAACGCAAACGATGATGTAGAGAAAACCGCGAAACAATGCGCGATAACCAAGCTGAACCTGTTTCAGCGGGCTTGATTGCTAGATTGAATTTATCATTGTTTTTTTTCGCCTGGCTTGTGTCGTTGTTGTTTGTGGTATTCATGATATTTTTTTGGCTACTGTGGTCATTTACACCATACCGTTACTCTTTATGCAGTCGAGTTTTAGCACGGCCCGCTCCAGGCTTTTTTTTAAGAAACCGCTCACATGGATCAGATGGCGAGGAGGAGCCTAGAAAGCCCTCCAACACTTGGTATTGGATACATGCGTGTGTGTAACCTAAAGCAATTAGATCCGGTCAGTGAAGGCAAGCGTGAAAGTGCCTCACATGTCGTCATAATCAGTAAAGGAGAATTGTGAACACCTTCAACGATTACTGGTATTTTTCAGCCTATGTGTTCATGAATGACTAATGTTGAACATTCATTCCCAAAATTACACAGTTGGCATATTCATTATTAACTAAAGGGGGAATAAGCTGTAAAGCANAGACGAGCCAAGCCTCATTCGTGATATCGCAATTCATTGTTAACACCCAAGAATTTATAATTACTGGTATCAATCCGTTGCTATTGTCGCACGGATCCGGACAATCCAAATATTGATAATGTCNGAGCAACAGCAATTCGGCATTANTANGTACAATAAAAGCGCCGTGAAACGATGCCAGGTATAAAGCACCAGTTAGTTTGCTTCGCTGATTGCTGGCTAATCGTAGCGCNATGAAACAATNTGCTATCTACTTCACGTAGCCTATNTATGGTGAAGCTTGAATTCCTAAGTTGGTGCGGCCAAATACCTTCTCATACTGAGTTAGCTGTTATGTATTTTCCATACCTAACTTAAATTTTAGATATGTATTAACTTTATGCGTAGGCCTACTCAGCACNCGAAAAGTGCTAATGTGCAGCAATAACTCGCCAGTCCGAAAAGCTATCCTTTTCGGGTGATGTATTTGTNTNNCTANCTTTGAAAGGATTATCAGCTATAAACCTAAACGGGTGTATGGCATGCANNGTTTTGTGATTANCAATTCAGTTCGTTTTTTAATACTAATGCNTANATTGGACGACTTTTCAGGCTAAATGCATCGAATTCAAACTCTCACTGCGTGAGGTGTAGGGGTAGTTTCTCGTCNTGACGTTAATTAATAGGCTTTTGAAGTCGCTGATATTTTTGGGGAATTTGGATGATNAAATTCTACACACNCATGAGTTGACGAACGCCACATCACGACTATAACGAANAAAGTGTAGTCTTATATCGTGCGAAGTCATGACGCTCTNTTNAAAAGTTTAATGGTNTATAACTTTATTCAATCGGGCAATCATTATATATTTGCCAGTTTCATTTTTGCGAATTTCTAGCCCCTACGTTCTACTATCATGTATAATAGGCTCGATATGGAATGAAGTATTCCACTGAAAAACGAAGGTATTGATTCCAAGGGTNAAGGTTGGGAAGATTTCCCTGCTCAGGCACACCCCTTTNAACCCATCCCGCGNCCCAAATTAAGTTCTACATCCCTGATGTTTAAGTTTCACAGGACGAAGTCCAATTGTGCCATGTTGATTGATCGGTCTCTGGAAAAAAGCCATTCAATTGTGGATGGATATGAAGTCCATTACAATGAGCCGCGGTCTCACATTGAATGNGAGGTCCGCGGTGGTCTTCCNCACAGCTGTAAATGAAATCATCAATTGATCACATGGTTATAGGAATGATCNTCGAGCNTTTGTAATGCATAATATTACNGGTAGCACAGAGAGTGAAATTATCACTACCATATATTCTTCATTTACTTGCNATTTACATTTTACTCTCTATCNCGCCANTGTTTATTAATTATGATCGCAATCTATTGAATGACCTGTGAGGTGCCGGCGACGAGGAGAAACTTAGCGGTGTCGCCNAAAAGACCCTATTGGCTTCAGCTTGTTATTGAGAATTCCAAAAAAAAAANGTGAAATNTAAATAAGTCACAACCGTCGTAGTGTCATCACTGTNTGGTGTCTGNGGAGAAATGAAGTTTGATTGTTCTCNAATTCAATGAAATTCGAATACAACACTCCAAGTATCGAGGGATACAANTAGCNTGACTGAATAATGCAACTCTCCTGTCTGATTNGACGCGATGTGCTCTGCAAGTGTTCACTGTACAAGTGTACAGGCATGACTGNTCAATGCCTTTGAAAACAATTCAATATTTCGTCATTAAATACGCTGTAGGCAATAGGGTACAAGAATNGCATATTGTTTATGATTTGCGTAAAAAATGTATTNTNAATTTGATGAATATGAAATTAAGTACNGGTAGCATCGTTTAAAAATACTTCTCAGAATCAGACATGGGGTGATTACTTCACGAATGTAATCGATTGCGATCGATTGCGATTNCGATTACTTCTGAATCACGCGATTACGATTATGATTACGATTACAGCAGAATCAGGAAGTAGTCGATTACGATTACGATAGCATTGGAAAAGTAATCACGATTACTCACGATTACATTTATTTTGCTTCTNATNNAACTAATCTTAGAAGATATTGGTAAACAATATAATGATTGTGATGAAAAGGTGTAATGAGATTACAACTTTCTTTATANATAATAGATCATTTGCTTGCTACGTCATAATANACCGAATGCCCAACTTTATAGTGGACGATTNATCGCACCCAACCATTTGCTTTCTTGCCAGGTCCGCAACTGCCGCACCGCAAACTCCCTAATAGGGTGGATAGCAGGGTTGTAATGACTCGAGTNGCGATTTTNGNGACTCGACTCGAGTCATTTTTTCAAATGCGTAAAATTACTCGACTCGATTGAATTTTTGCATAAACTCGACTTGTACTCGAGTCATTGTGCATGACTGGAACCAAGTCATACGACTCGAGACTGGGCGGCCAAGACAGACATTTCATTGTAACTACGAANAATATTAAAGTTAACACATTATTGATATTTCGTCTATCAGTTCTAATACTGCGAACATNGGGCCAGAGACTGTTAAGACTGAGGAAAATAACTATGTTATGAATGCGAGTCGTCTATGTCACTCCAGCAGAGTTGAAAAAGTGGGTTGAACCGAATTGAACTGAAAACTGAACAGTGAACATATAATGACTCGAACTCGGCCCCGTACTATAGCTGACTTGGACTTGACTCGGTGGTGAATTGAGAATGACTCGACTTCACTCGAGTCAAAACTATAAATGTGAGATTGACTTGTGACTCGGAACCTTGTGACTTGGTTACAACCCTGGTGGGGAGCGAGCTCTAAAGTATTTCGTAAATCAACATAAATTATACAGGATATTTTCGCGAGATTTAATTAACTCGAAAATGTTCTTCGAGCTTCGCAATTTATTGTCCCTATAACTTGATTTTATATTGCATACCTCTCTCCCTCAAGAATAAAAGCATGCCCAAGTTAAAGGAATAGGCATTTCGGTACCACACCAAAATACATATGCAATTTCGGTCAACATGCGACTCCGCGATGTGTGCCACCAAAGTAAGACCTAGGCCGAAGCTTTGAGTATGTGTCCATTGTCAATAGCCGCGCAAATAGTCCTGACGTTTCAATCTGAGTCCCACAANACAAATGCNACCGGGGGCATCCACANAGGAATGAAGACANGACAATTTGTGTGTGCGTCTCACAAAAGTTTAGTCTGCTACGTTTGGGTGACTACACTATATTTTGATTATATAACAGATGGCNGGTCACGAATTAACAACATACAATAAAGCAATTATAACAACATATCAACATATCAACATATCACATGTTATATAACTATGAATNACGCGNCCCCAGCTCTACCGGCAAATCTGACCATCGTGAGTTGAGAGGATTAAGNAATAATAATATAATGTAAATACCAATATTCTGACGAAATCCAGTCATCAGCCTGAAAATTGAACACCGTATGNGGCCCAAGNCTATAACGTTTGGAATTGGGGTACGACTTGCTATTTTGNTCCTGATTCTATTTTTGGATTTCAAGTATTTTATTCATCCNCAAAGAATTGTGTAATTACGATTGGAGATCGTTTCAAGTAGAGTCATAGGANAAAAGATGAAGTGAACATAAAATTTTGTCTTCCACTACAGATACTGCAAGCTNCCGNCANGAGAAACGGCAAACAACGGCTCGGATATGATATATATCCCAGCAGCTTCATTGTGGGAATCGTAATGTTTATTTNATTTGNCGAGTACAAAATTTCAAATGTTTGTCCGGTGTACGTAGTACGTACGTATTAGGCCTACTGCCCGCCAGCAACAANGGTCAAGCCGCGTTTAACTAGGCATAACCCGACATCAATACATAAGTTACTATNTGANACTAGGCAGAGTGGTGATTATTATCCTGCTGTAAGGCAGTGGCGTCTGGAGTGTATTGATAACCTGATATACAGCACACTCTTAGCGAAAAGAGTGGTTATACTCACCCCAAAAGGTGGTACACGAAAACAGAACTTACGTAACCC
>ATSW01004932.1:0-20855 GCA_000444245.1 Botryllus schlosseri
CGGGGGCGCAGACTAGATGACCTCATGGGGCCGTATCGCAACTCCGTCGTCAAAGCATCTCGATGGTGCAGGCGAAAAAGAATATCATATCTCTCTCTCTCTCTCTTATCAAATTTAGGGGGCATACGTGTTAAAGATGCTATTCGCTAATTGCACTCATTTGAATTTGTGAAATGAAATGGAACTCTTACGCCATCTAGCGACAAAAGCTCATGCTTCTGCACGCTGGAAGTGTCGACGCACAACGTTCGCAGTTTGGGCAGATGCAATAAAACGCTGGGCGTAAGTCGTTTGACCCGATTGCCACGTAGGTCGAGCATTTGCAAGTTTCTCAGTCCCTTAAACGCCTCCTCGTCGATAAAGCGGATATCATTGACTGAATAAAAAGTTTATAATTGGTTACCTGTATTGGATAGGGTTGACCAAGAAGGGACGGAGTTGGTCGAAGTGGTCAGCGTTGCTAATCAAATAGAGGTAATGCCGTAAATTTCAACTCAATTACAAGTAGCATAATCATGTAATTACATGGGTGACATAATACACAATTAAAATTAAAAAACAGCAACTATAATACCATCCAATCGTTTCTAATTTCGCATGTGTAGATATCACGCGACTTTCTCTGAATTCATTCCTACGTTACATCTCTGTCACAACACAATATAACTCACATGATATGTCAAGAAATTCAAGTTTTCCAAGTCCGTGGAAGGATTCTGGGAAAAGCAGAGATATCCTGTTGCGTTGCAGTCGTAGCGTTCGCAGATTTCGCAGCTTTTCGAAAATCAACACGGGCAGTCGATTGATTCGGTTGTTTGAGAGGTCGAGAGTCTCGAGCCGGAAAGCGCCTATGATAATTAATAATAATAATAATACTATGAGATAGAACATTATGCGAATCGATAGAATAGAATATATAATTTTTTTGAAGTGTTTCACATAACGTTTAGCGACTGGCCGCAACTGATATCGGTCCAGGCCGGGAGGGGCGAGGTTCTGTTTCGACTTCGGATACTAACCCGGGTTTAGATCGAACCTATTGAGCACTAAACTAGTCGACACTATGATTATTTTACAAGCATCCGTCCTTATATTCGCGATTTTATTGTTGTTGCTTTGATATTCAAGGTGTTACATTATTTTATAACCAGTCCGATACTTCATATTAGGACTCCTGATTTGCCGAATTGTAACACTCAAGTCAGGCTACAATATCACTCTTTGGGTTATGTTCAAATGCTTAAGGCTTAATTCTACCTCTAATCGCAGTGACAGCTACAGCATAATACTTATCACCCGATTGTGACGACCCATGTCGATTTGCGTACCTTCAAAGTTACGTACTTTACTTCATTACAGGCGCGATATACTGTCANTGNGGCGGNCTACAGAATCACGCTCACCNTACAACGCAATCGAGTCCATTTTNGCNATGANATTATGACTNAGGTCCGCATGCTTCANCGATCTGCNCTTTGAGAATATTCTNTCGAAAAGCTCCACAATCAAATTATTCNTTGCCGAGAAAGTTGATATTGAAGGATAACGCTGCAGATGACCTGTAAAATCACATGNTNTATAGNTTATTATATNTAGNTCAAGGCGCGATTGCCAAGTATCAAATAACTGGAAGAACATTTCCAAANAATATGTGGGAAAGGGATGTCGCAAAAATANACATCAGGTGTAGTTAGATTGTGTGGTTCACGTATATAGTANCATATACTCAAAGATGTGATAGCCAACTAATAAACGGAGGCATGAAATCGATAGTTCAAGTGGTACGCACGCTTTCGTATGACTTTCAAACTTCCATTCTCCATCTTCAAGGTTTTGATGAAACCACAATCTTTGCATAAGCCNATCTNAGANGGCTGGAGAAAANNTTTGCTTTCAGACCCGNTGCATTGCAAAATANCTCCGTCGATATTGCAGTGTCCGNCCTGGCTGTCGCAAGAAAATCCAGCNTNTGATATGAGTGTAGNAGGTGTAGTAGGTGTGATCGCTAANGGCACATTTANTGNAAATNNGTAAAANTGAATAGTACTGATTGTAATNNAACGANTGAANGTAAATTNAACTTNCGTGATGTAGCCTNNTGTATAGNTTTCAAATTTACANGAATTCTGTATAATANAAGTTTATATCNNGTATCNATATTTACCGCCGGATATTTGAACTATACTTATGTGCAGAACAGATTNAAATACTTTGTTNANCCAANNANATGTCTGAGAGTTCATGAANTNTAAATATTGATTGAAACACATAAACACANNAATTANACCTGGGAATTGANGAAAGNCACTGAAGGCCCTCCTAACTGTCTCCTGATCGAAACATTCATTGAAANATTNATTGAAATTGAGNTCAAATATTCGTAATTNTANCNTTACGATATTTATCAGTCGACGCAAAGGTTTTAATAGNGCNTCAANGANGTTTATATTNGAGGTATTGATTTTTTGATGCNGAACNTATAACGCAATGATTTCGAAAANGTGTGGACCAATAGTTTCACGGTGTCGATTACCCACGAATTCAGTGTCANGAATGTTTAGGNATATNGNTCAGATNTTAATATGGNATNCGCTACAAACAACTCTCACATGAAAGACNCTATNGGTTNATATGCCATAGCAANGCTCTGACATCANTAGCTTGTTNNATATCCACGTTTCACATATCTAANTGATTCTTACCTCTTCTCANCATCAGCGTTCGTCGTGTAACTATTACTGACAGATACACNCAAGAAGCAAATAGTNGTNACGAGCGAAAGTGAATGATAGCTTGGAGTCTTCATAGTAANACGTAATGCGTCNTAATCTAAAGTTCTGAGTGCTACAANACCTGTACAAACGTTAACAAGGTGTTTNATATTAATATAGATCACATATCTTATGTAGGCTATTTGAATTTCAGAATACATGATACCTTCATCATAACATCNGTAATAATACATGGTACGTTTTACATATATAAAAACTGTGCTAATAGAAGTGGAAGTAGTTTAAAANCATAAACACTTCNGTAAATAGTGCAANTAGNCAAATCCTAATNGAGTAGCCTACTCCGAAAACGTAAAATANCGTATAGTTTTGGCTACCTTTNCCTATAAAACTCTGGTTTCACAAGTTACGTGGCCGTGCACNAGCTGGTCATNGAGGGAGAGGGTGTAAGTAATTTCAGATANGCACTAGNCGNANGGAGTAATCCAGNTGTNCACAGGCCGGAATAACAATGGAAAANCGTATAGTTGAAAAAGGTGCAACACTNGTTNTTTTGAGGNCAGAATTNCCAACCTAAGATACTAGTAGGCTATTCTGTAGGAAGTATCCANCTTTCACAGTATNTGNCATGAAATATACGGNGATATAANAACNATTTAGAAAAGNGATGTTNCCATTCTATCTATAGNCCTANCTATATTGTCCCGGTTTTCGCATCTAGGTCGGATAACAAGATTATGATNAAGTGCAAAACGAACTTTAAATTCACCTTGTTGAAAATTATCAGTTGACTTATAAGCTTTCCAATTGGTTCGNATCGCTTGACGAAATATTTTTCGCTTGTGTTTCGACATCCANGGTCGTTTAACACTNAATGTTATTGATTTAACATGAGTNGCTGATTNATAACCCTGCCCTGTGCTGCATTGCAACGCACTGCCCACGTAGTTGTTGGCATTTGGNAGACATCGCTGATGCAAATTAAGTGGTNATGAGGAGCCTGGATAAACCTCAAATACATAGTACTGGATTGTGGANCGAACTTCGCCCAGACTNGAACCTGTAACCTTTTGCTGTTNCNGAGGTNAAATNTACCACAGCTGCACTCGCCACCAGCTACAGGCCTACTACAACGAGGAAACTTCANACAGATTCTTTGATTTAGCTGTATGCTGTTCACAGGATTCCAGTNAGAAAATTNCGAAAGCAAGCGCTTATATCTCGCAGCTACTCGAAATCGCTAGTACCTCCAATTTATATATTTACATCAACAGCTTGTGGCGTCACCTNGTGGCTGACACNAACAAGGGATCTCATTGTATTTGAATAATTTCAATCGCGTACNGTGTCGTGTTGAACAAACCTCTGGATNTGATACTACCTTCTCTGATGGATGTAGTCAATANGTAGCTGAGATCGCAGGCGNCGATAATTGAGAATAGAGTCTCGCATGCCNGNATGAAAGATGCGTTTGTTGTGTAAGTTACGTTTATCCTGGCGACTCGTGCATCATCCGTGCATTTGTCACCAGCGTGGTTAGTTTCAGTCACCGTATGGATGGAAGTATGGGTATTGACTGCTTGATTATTGATAGAGAGATTTAGCCGAACATGCATTACTAAAACTTGAGGTTTTCAGTATTCATTGAGTCTTCCTTTCCGGAGTACTCAAAGTTGGCTTTGTTTACCTGTGATACTTACTCANGTGAATNTAATGTTTTGTGAGCGCATACATTTCTAGGNAGCAGTTATTAGGGNAAAACTTTCATTTTTGACTTTGGATTCAGTAATGTTCTAATGTACNATGCAGTTATNCGTTCCGACAACATTTACGAGTGAAATTGTCACAACANCTGGATGATATGGNCCATNTATCACAATCACTGAATACANATTCAAAACTCGCACTAATTGGTAGTCTCCTTGATCNTTTAGCCTTAGTCGGACAGATGCATCCNGCNGTCTCGAAAGCAGATAACTCAGATTAACTGCATGAAGTATGCGTCCACGCGACTNAATAATACTATTTTAAACCAGCTATACTTTAGCACCTCNTAGGCATAACTTCTCCGGNCGGCGGGCCTGATATGGGAAAANGANGTACTNGGAGGNCCGGATTCCTGAATCTATACATTAATCACGTTTAGNCCCATTTATCCACCTATATAAGGAATAAATCGTATTTAACGTAAACCTTANGTTAAGCTNAAGATATCAAACTCAGGAGAGAGTTTCTGACAGTCCGCAAAACGATGACCAAATTCATGGTCTTGTGCAGGTNTCAGGTTGTNATTAGGGATGGTGTGAACCTGTAAAAGGTTCAGGTTCGTGTGAACGCGAACCTTTTTGAAAGGTTCTGTGTGAACGCGAACGTGAACCTCATGACGTCGCCTGACGTCATATTGCTAATCCCAACTCTACATTTTAGTGAAATGATAGTCTATTAATGTACACGATACCTAGCGACGACTCGGGCCACATGATGCCACAATTCTACAGTACATATTGACGTTTTAAACGTCGCCGAATGCTATAATAATCCCATAAAATCAATATCTCCCGTCGCTTTGCGAAGAATTTCGAGGAGGACTTGCAAAGGAAAATAAGCTTACGCCTTAACCCTCCTCCCGCGGTCGGCCTCAGGACCGAATTTTAATGCATTTAGAAAAAGATTCATAAAATCTGAACCACGGGACTTGAACCGACGCCTAATATAACGCTGCAATCAGGAAACAGGCGCCTAACCAACTGAGCTATTCTCAAAGCGAGAGAGAAACAGGTGATGCCCCTATACCAAGAAGTGTTCTCAACTTTTTGAAAATAAAAGAGAATTTGCTTCTTGAATTTGCTGCTACGTCATGCACGGAGCTGCTCGGGATAGAGTCATCGCCTGACTGATTTCACAGCAATATCAGGATTCCAAAACGACCTGAGTGAGGTTCTTACGATAATACAGTCGATTGTAACGAATGCTGATGTACCGATGGCTACAGCTGGCTACAGTGTGTTCGACGCCAGGCGTCTCGCATTCGACGCACATACACGCGCCGCGTGTTATTGTTCGAAAATGACGTATCGCGGACGTTGAAATTATTCATTTCACAACGCCGTTATATGGCAATCGCATATCAATTCTTTGTACGAGATAGTGTAATGTGTTGAAACGAACTTTGCCGTTGTAAAACAACTATAACTGAATTGGTTGAATTGACAGGTAGTCATACCTGCAATATGAATACACATTCTTACTGATATTTTAGTTGGCATTTCAAATCAGTTTATCAAATATTATGCAAGCCATCGACGGTGGTGGTGTAGACAAACGCTTTGAGACAAGGCCTATCTATTGAACAGATAATAGGCATCCACAACCACCTCAGCTATCGCAGAAGAATAGTGGTTTATGTACGACACGCGCATCGCAGCAATCAGTTTCGAAGTGTTTTCGCGACAGCAGACTCTACAATCTACATATCTATACGATACATCTTTACGCTAACTTGACAATCGACATTCAGCCATATTTTGGTAAAAGAATATAGTATATTGCATGATACAACATATCACATAATGCATCACGCGTGGAATACAACCGCAAATTGAAATGGTAACAAACTAAATCTAGCACCAACAAATGGAAAACCATGTCATGGGTACAATGATGGCTTCGTATGAAACAATGTAGATGATGTAGTATATAGTATATATTGGCGACTCAACTTATTGCAAAGATATACCTTGTTTTGCGTAATCTGCAACTTGAAATCTGCGCTAATTACAACAGCAAAGATATTGCGGCATGTTATTGTTTTGATAATAACATAGTATCCCCGAAATGATTCATTTCACAACGCGCCGGTATATGTACTCGCATTTGTCCATTCTTTGTACGAGATAGTGTTATGTGTTGAAACGAACTTTGCCGTTGTAAAACAACTAGGACTGAATTGGTTGAATTGACAGAGTCATACCTGCAATATGAATACAGTGCTTCACTGATATTTTATGGGCGTTTCAAATCGTGCGCTACCACGGGAAAGATGCGCAACATTTTCACCAGAAATGTCGTAAATTTGCTGTCATATCAAGAGCGGAGATCATGTAACTCACTGAAGATGGTAGTGTTGATGTATTGGTATGAAAAGTACGAATAATCCATATGCGTAATCTGCAACAGCAAGTCCGCGCTAATCACAACATGAAATATATTGCTAAAACCCAATCATGTTATTTCGTAAAATATGTTTACTTCCAATTCGAATAATCTGTCCTGCGACCAATGTTAGATATAAGCATTACAATAGATGGGCGATGACATAGTCAACAGCTGTTTGGAGAAAAGAGCTACATATGAATATGACGTCTGTAACGGAGATGCGCTGGTCACGGGCGCTGGTTTATCTCGCGTGCGCACATGCACTCGAGCGCCGCCGCAAGTTATATTTTGCGCAAAACGTTTTTGTGTATTCAATCGGCATTTTGATGAGGTTATTTCATAGTCTAATAGGTTATTTATGGCTCGACGTATGCGTATTGATACTAGCTATCCATCTGAAATAGATGTAACTTTCTGCGACCAGTATAACGCAAGATATTCGGGATTAAGTGAAGCGTGTTCGTGAAAATACAATCCGGGCTCATGCACGAGCCAACCGCGTAGCGAGGGTTAACGGTCTAGGCCAGGACGGACAATGTATTCGGCGTCTGAGTATTGCTACGTTGATATTGAGCAGAGTGCAAAACGGGTTTCTATTCTTGCTACCGATATTATCCCATTAACAAGTTATACAGGAGTAACCAACACCCCTATCACACGGATTTGGTTTTATGACACAATAAACATATGCAATCAAGATTGACACAGTACACCTGCTAGACTTTTCACATCAGACAACGATATCAATTTCGTTGATTGGTTGGATAAGCATCAATCGCTGACCACATCTGCATGCAATGCATTTCGTTCTTGATGTTGTGTGATTGCGGGTCAAGCTCACAGCAGAGAGTCATTAAATATTCACAAACGGAAAGCGGGATATTTTGAGCAAACTTTTGTAACAAAGCAAGTATTTTTTTGAGATTTTCAAGGTGCATGCTCGTTTAGTGTTGATATTTCTATGCTGTCATTGCCATGCATAGAGTGACCCGCAGTTAAAATGCAACACATTCCAACGAAAGATGTTACAATGAAGTGAAAATTGTAGTATATAAAAAAGGTTCACAGTGCAGAACCTACCAAGGGCCGTTTGTGAACGCGAACCTCTAAATTTCTGAGGTTCACACNCAGAACGCGAACGNGAACCTCACGTTCACACCATNCCNNGTTGTCATCATCTGGGGTGCCATAGTTCCGGTAGCTNANAAGTGTGTCCTNGTATTCTGACTGANCTGNCCAGAAAGCAGTTANAGCTTCACCCTTCACTGTTGAGAACATTTNGTGNNTAAAAGNGCACTTCTCTTATAGTNTGTTGTTCAATTCATTTACGTGTTCAAAGAGATCACCTAAAAACGCCAGATATGAATGCCACTTGGAATTTCTGGGTTGAGGATGTTCTGCGTTTTCCCCTTATCCCCGAAAACAGTACTGGCAAGAGAAAATTGTGCGCCGTNGCGGTTGCGGCGGACTGTGAACGCGGGCCACAATATCATGAACGACTGGAAACTGGCTACGGGACGCTTCANGATTTTGCGTGTCATCCTNGCGCAGGNGCCATGCTAATCTGGCTANGGGCTGCTNAACTTTCATATCAATCAGTTTTGACATGTCTTGGAGATCGCCACTTCTACTATTANGNGAGTATAGGAATTTANNGTGTTACAGAGTATCATCGATGTCTACTCTGCCTATATNTATATCATACTGAANAAGTGTCATAAACGCTCTGCGGACGTTAAATGATTCATAGAAATGGAGACGCGGTTTTTATGGCCAAGTGAAGCCCNCCGNTGTTCNTGCGGTGTAAATATATCTATGAGATCGAGATTTTGGAATGGATCATNACTGCCGGNGGTGTCACTATCGGGTTCATACCACGAACACACCTTAAATAACGATNGTCACGCTGCATNGTGAGATGTTGCAACTGCCATGCTACAGCTTGATGAGCNCGCCTCTCACAATANGCATTTATTTACAGAACACAAGCTAATTTTTGAACCACTCCAATTTTAATATTATAAGTTGTGTTTACTGCATTGGAAACCCATGGGCGTATATNGTATTTTCATATACAAATGCAAGTTCATACTATNTTAATATAGATTACAAGCCAAAGAAAATCATAAATCCAAATACCGTTTANTNCGGNANAAATATATTTNATNATACAAATCAGGGCTTNTCTCCGCCTCATGTGCAGTTGTGCACGAATCATTTTATTGTCGTCACGTAAAGCATAATAGGATGACGTGANGCACATCGCGATAAGCTGTTAGCAGCGAATATCGACACTGATANCTACCAGTTGGCTGCTCGCAACTCTAACGCGATCNAGATAGGTTTNATGACTTTACTGAAGAGATACTCGAATACCGCAGACTTCATATAATTAGTAAATCNNGGCCTACTACCNGCCTACTATAAGCCNAATATATTCTACATTTACGGGTTGTGATGAANCCGTGGGTTNGATTCGGANTATTGCTAAATATGTCATCATCCCAATGGCGGTTTTGACAAANCAAATAANTNAATNACNNTTCCTTTGAGCCAATTAAGAACAACGTACGTTATGGNTGTGCCGCANAGAAAAGTCAATCTGAACTCAAGAGGTGTCAGGGTGTCACGTAACAAAGTGTCCATATGTAATCTCCNAATTGCAACTAACCAAACTAAAACATTTGCATTGCTACGATGTATGANTTTNCGATCTGCNTACCCGANNTTNTAGTTTCGTTTCGATTAGCTCCGTGACACCTCCATGTTTATCCTTTTTTTGCATCGTAGTCATGGCACCGGAGGGNTTGCACGAGTGACGCAAATGGATGCAGCCGTTNCTGTCGTGTTCATCAGTGAGACTGCAATTATATGTTCGTCGGGAAACAGAGTAGGCGGCGTGTGGCGCCTTTAAATATAACTANATGAAGATNGAAATCCCTCGGACGCAGTCGAAGTGATTTTATTGAAGAAATTATTCCCCTAATTATATGCAATATCATACTGAATGGAAATTTGCGTATTGCTANACNGTTACAGCTCAACTAGCATNAATACGAATAATATCGAATATTATATTTGTATNGGCCAANTCGACTACATTCACTTGCGTNGGAATATATGTNGTCACCTCTGGCTTTCGTTGAAGATACCGCCTTAAGTAGACTGCTGCGAATTTTCGAAACATTTTAATGTTCAAGCAATTACAAATTATNTGCCGCGTGTCAGGAGTTCTATATTGCTTGAGAAAGAAGTATCGCTGTCACAGCGTTAAGGCCAAAAACAAAAGACAAAAATGGAGAACANANNTATTAAGCAAATAAAAGATTANCAGCAGCCTNAAAATTGAACTTTTCGNGCTTTCGACGAANCGAAATCAGCGATAACATCTTGAATATCATGTTTTTANGGTAGTATCGTTCTATAGAAAGAATCGATAGNGCTGATAGCCGATCATCATTCATGGTAGAACGTAAATACTTCATGATATTGAGAAACTCCTCTCACAGATCGCAATCCAAACACCAGTGGTGAGATAAATTTTCAGACACAAGCATAAATAGCCATCTCTCCGTGCTGNGTGCACTGTGCAGCCNCANTTTGCNGCCCCTGNCGCAGAGCAAGAACCGCNAAGTGNCTGCTACNCNACNNANTACATTATACACTNACGTTTCGAGATAGNCANATCGTATGACCNCATTTAAACCAANGCAAAGTTGNAGATCGGTCATGCANATGTAGTCAGTAACGAAGTACTTGTACTTTNCAGAAGCCTGGTTGCGCTACTCACNTAAGTCGTGATTTTAGACTGTTTCCCTTCTATACTCCACAGGTATTTAGGCGNAACTATTTAATCGCGANTTACTGTAGATCTTGCAAACTAGAAAGCAGTTTAGGCATACGTTTNCATAGCTTCTTTGATAAGAATTGTCATNACAAGTGGACGAAACTTGCTTGCATCACAGTAACTCAACGTATTTCCGTAAAGTAAGGTCGTGATCATTAGCTATTTCGCGTTGGTCCAAAAGATGCGCCGNTAATTCCAGAAATGGCCGAATCCGATTCGGTGAATCCTTTNTGACCTTAATTTTCTTCTTCCCATTGAAGTATGTTGGGCGTGATTGCCGTGATCCGTATATTGGACTGGTACANACGATTATTAGTCTAAATACAGCGCTAACATATGCGCTAATTATATCATGCCTAATCGACAGGAATAGATCAGGTCTATCATATCAAGTAGTTCACTCTCCAAATATTTTACCTGAAACGATAGTGCCNTTGCGCCCTTTCATATTTGCNTAAATGTTATTCAGATTCGCGAGGAATCTCNGNCCTTTTCATTNGCGANAAGGTCACATTTTCCGTCGCGAAAAGCTTNNGTATCGAACCAAATNTAAACCGCTTTANAGCAANNTTTTATTTGTTGACACCTGAAACCCGTNATTGTTTTTNNAATCNACGTTTGTAGTGACATTGCTTCGAAGTTTCACTAATTCCATGCTAATTCGCAAGTCAGTCATTGCGGCTGGCTGTGTCGCCATCATTCGCTATTCTCATGTTCATAAGANTGATCCATGATTTGATATTAACGGAACTTAATTAAATGTCAAAGGTTTTGCGAAGTTCAGTAATTCTGANTCTAATCTAATCAAAGAAAATACNGTGAAGTTAATATTCTAATTTTATTCAAATTTCGAAATAGCTGTGAAGCTGTAATTCTGATTCTACTCCAATTTGNAAAAATGTAGCTGTAGTTCTATTTCTAATCTAATTTGAAAAAATAAAACACCGTGTAGCTATNAATCTAATTTTANTCAAATTTGGAAATAACAGTGTACCTATAATTNTAATTCTACTCAAATTTGANNAAAACTGTGTTGCNATATTTCTANATTTTAATTAATTTAGAAGTAAATGTGTTGCTATGNTTTTAANTNNATTNAAATCTGGAAAAGGGACCATGTANCTGTAATTTTAATTCNAATATAATTNAGAAGGGCTGAACATTTTCTAGNTTTCCTTGTCTGCGACATTGTGCCCTAAAAGGTGCTCAATCCTCATCTAGATACGTACGACATTACGGCGANGCGGAAATGACCTCGTCTACGCGTGAATCTAACAGCGATACTGTGACATCGAATACGTATCAGCGCTGATGAAACCTTGACGCCTGCCTATGGCTGCCGNNTTGCTTCAATTGTATATATATCTATCTTTCGCTTTCACAATTTTATNATCTCTTCGGTGATATGTTCTACTTCCGTTTATGAACTCTNAGCGATTTTTTTCTCAGAGATTATGTAAAGTCTTATCATTCCCTCAAAATTGGTTTGAACTTTCTGCGAGTTCTCTTGTCGGGTTGTGACGAGCGTGTTACGACACTGTTGGTTTAACGGCGTGAGNTTCGTCGAGATAATTATCTTTTCTCTTCCGGGACTTAACCGCATCGGCGAGGGAGGTTCGCATACTTNATCGGGGATTTGTTTACTGTGCGCATTGCGATTGAATTTCTGCAAATGCGAGATACGCGCCCTATAGCTACGGTCTCNGTGTTGTTGGTTTCTAACGGTGACTGCNACCTACAAACNGATACTGTATGATAGTCTGTAAAATGAGAGAGCCAAAGTTTGGTTGCTAAGGTCGTGATTATAATGCTGTGCATAATCGANTACCTGATCGAATCGATTTTGTATCGTGTATTATGCTTTTAGTTTAGTCCAGTATGCCACTAACACTCATAATGGCGAGATGNAATTACGGATGACTTGGAAAGTTAAATCCTACCATAAAGAAAATATAAGCCAGTTCTANAACACGTGATGGGTAATTGAGTATTATTTTTGACCATAACTAGACTCTTAGGGTGTGTGTATTTCCATCCGGTTATTACCTCTGATATACTGGTGTGAATAAACAGTTATACCTCCATAGCACTCTGAAGACTCTTAGGGTGTGTGTATTTCCATCCGTTTATTACCTCTGATATACTGGTGTGAATAAACAGTTAAACCTCCATAGCACTCTGAAACGAAGCCTACCAAATGTGGTCAAAGTAGCNAAGAAAGCTACTCAAGTAGAGGTAGAAGTAACGAGGAAAAAATCTACTCGAGTATGAGTAGATATACTTCTTTAATAAGCANCCTCAAACTACTCGAAGTAGAAGTAGAATTGACNGACTTTGAATCTACTCAAGTAAGTAAGTAGTTGTGAAAACGATCGTAATTCGTTCGNATGGACTGTCAAAACTGCGAATGNAGCTATTCGGAAGGTGTAGACATTTTGATTCATATTGATCCATCCCAGGAGATGTCAACNTATGACAGAATAAGCAGTCGTTGACNTCATGAAATANAAATGATAGCATTGATATGGAAATGCGATACTNATTNTTTGTTTACTCGGACACCCCGANTCAAAGAATATCATGGCATGTCGCCCACCCCCATATTATAAGCCTCTAGTTCAGTCGAAGAGCAACACGGAGAAGTTGTGNCGGATACGGCTTTAACACTTTGCGCGATCAGTATACGTGGTATATATGGTAAATCGTAAAAATGCCNTAGAGTGTATAGCTTTATTTTCGGAAATATAAGGCATTNGNACANTTGCTTGCATATATACTTCAACATGTATGTTTTCCAGACAATAGAACTGAAACTATAATTAGACTTCAGCGTATAATACTCGTAATTGAAAGAAAAATACAAATTTAACCTCTAAAAAGCGAAAAATATATTTCATGTCTTTTGTCCAGAAAGTTTCAACGGTGGTCTGCTAAAACAGGTCTAACGTTAAGAAAAGTCAAAGTCCACTTTTCCAGTTTAGGACACGTCATGGGCTGCTAGGCATAGTAGGTTATTGCTAAATTGCGAAACGAAAATTTCGAACGTTATGGGGGGCCATACTTACTGTGATGAAATATTTGGTATAGGCGACAATGCGGTGTGAACTGCGAACGGAACCACGCAATCCAGTATCTAAATTATATTCAGCGATACTTTAGCTAAGACATATTTGTCACTCCATAGCTACTGTGCGCGAAGCGCAACAAAAATTCTGGATATTGCTACTAGAAAACAGCCCCGGAATTTCTTCAGCTATCTTTCTTATTGTAGGATTAAACTACTTCTACTTGACAAACTGGAAATCGCGACAGGTAAGTAACTAGTTCACAAAATATTACGAAGTAGAGGAAAACTACTTGAGTACTTCGAAACAGTAGAAGTACTTCGTTACTGACCACCTCTAAACCTACCTCTGATTTATACCGGCGTATCGAGTAGCCTACAACGGCAGTTGAATCCAAATCCTGCTTGCACGTGAACGTAGGAAGGTATTCACGTAGGCACGCAGGATTTATGACTGCGATACAATTCTGAGTTTGGTTCTATTTTCGGCCTTCGACTATGTGTGAATACACAATATTTTCTCTAATAGGGTACTTCATCGCACTTTGTGCCAATGAAGTGAGTCAGGGTTGCATTTAAAACAAACGGTGTTTTCAAACACTTCGTTTAAAACATATTTTAACCTGTGTTTTAAACAGAAAGTGCATTTTTAAGTTGGAAAATTATGCTATAATTGTGTAAATACTTCCCAAAAAACATGTTGTATGAGCCTACGGATAATTACCACCCGATATAGCCGACGTATATCGCTATGTCACGGTTGAAAGTTGAAACGCTCAAATAGTCGGTTCAACAGTAATAGTACAGATATTTCGTCTAAGGAGCTATATATAGCCTTTATTTTCAATTGTCAATGTCAAACCACGATGACGTCACAATGGAGTATTCGTGACGTCATGGCTTTAAAAACGTGTATGTCTTTAAAATGTTTGTTTTAAATTGATTTTCTTTTCAAATGCAGCCCTAGTGTGAGTTGATCATGACATCACACGACCATTAATCAACTATAATGCCAGTTACACTAGATCAGGTGTTCCCAACCTTTATAATAGCGATGTGGAACACTTGTGCTAATCCCAAGCCTTCGCGGAACACCAAAGTTTCGCTGAGTCAGAAACAGAATTCTACCACAATAAACATCTCAATACACATCTAATACACCACTATAGATTACTGACGCACAATATCAAGTGTTTATTCTAATACAAAACGGAAATATTAATATGAATATGCCTAGCAAGCCAGTGTGACCTCTGTTGTTCTTTATGCCATCGTGCTGTCCGGTCGAAATGCAACAACTTCATACCAATTGCTGGTATCGACATAAATAAATGGAAATTAGTATTATAGAGAGCGTGTGACTGAACCGGTATTGAAATTTCGAGCATAGCGACTCTGTATTTGAATATCGCGCGTTGCAATATTCAGACATTTAAATGAGATCAGTGTTTGTGATACTACTGCTGACCTGTTTTGTTCTTAGGTAGTCGCTGACTATTATATACATATTACTTGTACCAGTTTTTTTTTGTAATCAATAATTAACAGGGACAGCATACGGGCATGAACATGAACATTATAGAACGCAGCTATATGTCATTCATAACACACATTGATCACAGCAATGCACAACATTAAATAACACTCATCCAAGCACCTCGAGTTGAGTTTTTTTTATATTGTCAATAAACTTTTAGGCGTACGAATAACTTCCAAATCCCATGCAATTCGTATTTTACTCGTTTCCTGAGCATAAGCATCGTTTCCTCAAATACGTGAAGTTTTTCAGCAACGGAACGCAGTACTACCGCACTGACGCTAATACAGTGATTCCCCCCCCCCACTATGACACCGAGCATATAAACGCATGTCGTTACAGACGGTAATCATAGATGATCTATTTTCGTTAACCCGATTTCTTAGAATTCATCTTATTTCTGCAAATCCTTTGCAACCGTTTTTTGACACGCTATTTCGATTTTTCTTACGGTCGATTTCACCCGTCGTTATCAACCAAATTCCGACGACAAAGGCAACACCCACAGTCCCACATACATCGATATAGCTGAACGACTGGGGCTTTCCGTTCACGTTTTCTCACATAATTATCGGGTAACCGAATGGTCGCTTACCTGATCTGGCATTTCGTTAGTCAATGTTAAAAGAAATATTGCCGAAGGATAGATACGCGCGAGTCGACCTTAAGCATCACTGCACTCGATAGTTCCGGTTTGAACTAAACATGACTACAAACGCCCATATCCCAAACGAAGGTAGTATACTGCTATTCACCTTCCTCTGAGTTAAGATAGTGTCTAATTATCCTACAGAATTTCCGTTTCAAAATTAAGGACCTAAAAAAATGCTCAGCAATATTTCCACAGTCCCACATACTCATTATGTATGTGAATTGACTAACGCTGTCATTACGACATCAGCGTAGAACTCGTGCGGCCCCACCCTCCAATACAGACCTTATATCGATGGGAAAGATTGACACGTCCACGTTCCTGATCTCCATATTGGATGTTACGGTTAATCGTTGATCGTCAGATATTATTTTCATCTGATCAAGACACACACAAGTGCAATGCGATGTAAAGAACATATAGGAGGATGCCGAACGACCAGTTACGGACTCTCTACTGGCATCCACCTCGACCAAATGTCCGATGTCATAGTTCTTTTTTGATGTTGATCTGTATTCCGAAGCTTTTTTTGCTCTTTTTCATTCCTTGGGAGCGCGTTCTTTCATCGGGTATTTTTCTGGGCTTTTTGTCGCCGTATAAGAACAGCGTCGCGGGGAAAGAGCAGCGCAGATAAACCTTCGACGCGAAATCGAGCCATGGCCGAACCGGGTAACAGGCGCTGATCATCACCACTACAACAGGGGAAGCGTGTGGCGCAGTTGGTAATGCACAAGTGTCGCGACACCAATGGTCGTGGTTCGAGTCCTGGTTTGGACCTACTGCTATGTGTCGGAGGTTTATCTAGGCTCCTCGCTGCAGATATGCAGTGACGTACGTAAAAGCTAGTAAAGCTCAGAAGCAAGTAAAGCCGCGAGCTTATGGAAATCGGCTGCAACGGACTCTGACGAGGACGCGTGCAAGAGAGAGTGAAAGACGCGCACGAGAGTGACTGAAAGTCGTCCGCAAAAAATCGTACCACAAGCAAAAAGACCAGGCAAAAGGACAATATTCATGATCGGGCGCTAATTACCTTATCGGCGATAAGCGCCAAAATTGTTCAAATACGGACACACACACACACGCACTACGCCAACAAGGGAGAACTTTTCCACGGACACAAAATTTCCCGGAACGCATGGTCTGACAATCAGCACCATCATAACAGAATTCCCGTGTCTTCGTTTTTGACCGCGAAACACATTCATTATGTTCTGTATTAAATATAGTATGCAACACTTTGTGATAGTTACATAAAAGATGTTGTATGTCGTCGGGTCGGTAAGTCTGTATTGTGTGACGTCGTACCGAATGATACTGGAATACACAACTCGAATCGAACGATGATTCTCCACCCTGAATCGTACCAGTCATGTATAGACAGACGTATTCGACTTATGATGCCTATTTTCGTCATGGGTAAGGCCCTGAGATATGTTGGCCAAGTTGCTAATCGGGATCGTAAGATGCGAACATGAATAGCGTATGGTATTATTCACAGCTACAGCATCACTTGGTTGCGGGTTCGACTCCAGAATCACTTCCCAAGTGTTGATGGTTTGTCTAGGCTCCACTTTGCCACCTGGTCTGCGTAAGTGGTGTCTTAAAACAGCCTAGAAGTGGGCTGTGCTATAATGCAGCAGCAAAGGAATGATAATGAAGATTTTCGGCCTGGTCTAAATGACCATAGTAGTCGAAAAGCACCATGAATATCACAAACATCAAGATGTAAACATCGAATCACTCAGGTATAATCGATTTTGCCTGACCCTAATTCTAAACTTTCAACCACCAGTGAATAAACCTTTGTGTACTGTAGCCTCGGTTGAAACAGATATTGAATTCTATGAGAACAATTTTTGCAATGCACGAAATAGGATGAAAATACTAAATAGCGAGTAAAAAGTATTTGGCCAGGTCGCATTACGTGTAATGTGTAAATGCAAGAGAAAAATAATAAAATTGTTCAAGGCAATACCACACGACTAAATCCTCCATTACCTTGGCTCTAAGACAGCGACATACGAATACAATGAAAACATCACTCACTATGTACAAGTATTAGCATGTTCGTGTGGGTCTATCGATTAATATGGGGATATCGTATATATCGACGAGCACGTGTATAGATAAGATTTGATGAAGTTTAAACTATAGTCTGGAATTGCATGCGCATATATGTAAACAGTTTGTACTACTCATGAGGTTGCATAATAAAAGGAATCGGCCGAGTTAGGTTTTGGAGCAATGCGTAGATTTAATAATTTGAGAGGAACTTGCAGCTAATTAACTGATGTATAAGTAGGTAATACGATGCAATCAAGAATGTAATAAAATAACAGCTTCGTATACTGTGAAGCTTACTACATGCATAGAATAATCTTGTAGTAATGTCTTCAAAGGTAGGCCTACATTCACGGTATCTAACTTCGCTCGTTAACAACTGGGCGCTTGATAAGTGTCAGTTAAAAGCGAGTGAGGGAACCATTAAAACCGTGCAATTCAGTATATGACTGACCAACAGGCATTGCAGATCAAAATTGGGAATTTCAATAAATTGCCGCGTGTCTCAATACTTCTATAGACAACTGTAATTTCACTTAATTTTTGAGAACGGATAACAGAGTATAAAAATGCACGGGAAGACGCACTCCATGGCAGTCCGTGTTTCACCCTATGTAATACGGAGAGAAGTACGGCTGCAAATACAAGATAAATAAAGCAGATGCATGGAAGCTCTGCTGGTTAGAAATTTCCAAACCAGCAGTGGTGCCCAACTTATGGTTAACTTTCATGGAGTTAGACCACGACATTTAGCGACCAGTTCATCTTTCGCGCGCAGCAATATGTAACAAAAATGAGAAGTATTATTTGCTTCTATGAAGTAGAATAAAAATGAATGGTAAAATAATGGAACTTGGTGGCTCTCTCCGTTTAAAAAATACCAAAGTGGTTGGACTTTGAACATATTTAGCACGTAATGTTAAAACTTGTGTATAGTGCGAAACTTGCCCCCATTTATAATGGATCGCCGCAATAGTGTTATCATAAACAAACATATTTCAATCGCCAGCAATCGCTTGCTAAAGTTCGAGTCGATCAACATAGTTGCAAGTAGGCTATACTTATAAGCTAGCGATCGGCAGAGCAGATGGTGTAAGTGTTATGTTATCTCCCCAGCTTCACTGACTGATGTTGCTGCAGTGTCTCGAAGCGACCCGTACTGCTTCGCA
Source organism: Botryllus schlosseri (assembly GCA_000444245.1). Taxonomy (NCBI): domain Eukaryota; kingdom Metazoa; phylum Chordata; class Ascidiacea; order Stolidobranchia; family Styelidae; genus Botryllus; species Botryllus schlosseri. The sequence continues at coordinate 19,218 of ATSW01004932.1, forward strand.
GTTCTGATGTATAGGCAATACCTGCAATGATTCAGTTTCAATGGACACCACCAGAATCATTCCCGCCAATCGGATCACATCGCGATAAAAGCGAAACGTCCTCAGCAAGCCCCGTCGTTACTTCTTTGGGGATGGTGTTGCCACGCCCGGAATCCTCAGATGTTTGCTTTGATATTTCCGAGGACGAATATGTATTTGTCGTAGAAAGACGAAGCCCGTCGTCCGTACTAACGTCCACCTCGCTTGGGGAACAACGCGACGCGGTAGACTTTCGGGAATCAGACATCGAACTTGTTAGGTCATCCTGCGGTTGAGTAGGCGCTGTTTCGTTTTCATTCGATGAATAACTCTCGACGCTGAGGAAAGTGATGGTGGTACCGTTGCTAGGTGTCCGAGCGGGGATCATTGGATCTTCAGCGCCTTCGTGTCTGTTGTCCCCTTGAGATTCGATGTCATCGCATTGCTTTTTAGGCTTTACGGACTTTTTACCGAGGCGATAAACGAAGTACACTGAGAACACGAGCAATATCGCGAACACGAGACCCCCAGACATCCCTACTACTAACCACGAATTAAACTCCGTCGGTGCCGTGGTGTTGTCGTCAGTTACAACTGACCATTTTGAAAAAACAGGCAATTCACTAGTGTCCTCTTCATAAGTGTTTGTTTCCGGTGCCGTCCCGGTGGTACTGGTGAATTGGGGCTTGAAGTTAAAAACGTGGGTCTCTTTCTTCGTTGTCAGAGGAGAAGTAACGTTGCACTGGCGCAGTACGGGTTTGTAGTGCTTGTCACTGCATTCGAGATCGCGGAGGTCGTGGATTACGGCGAACAGGTTTCTCCCGTGATGTTTCTTCGGCCAGCTGCAGTTTATGGTGAGCGGTTTTCTCCACATTGATTCCAGCTCGGTGAGAAAGTCCTAAAATGCCGAATATGCTTATTGAAAACGGTGGAATTCGAGGAAAACCGCGCTGTATAAATGCTGGTAGTTTCAGTCATCAACAATAATTTGTTTACCATTGAATTGCGTAATGTGCGTTCAAGACCTGTCAATAAAATCATTTCCATATAGCCAGAGGCGACCAGTATATCGAAGTACTTCCACTTTTTGGGAGTATAATCAATAACGTATTGCTTACCGGGACGACACACTCAAGTGGTTCTGTTTTCAGTAACTTTCACTTCTACCCGTTTTTCAGGTAAAACGACTTAATTTCAACACTTTGCATGTTGTCAAGTGCAAAGCAGTTATTAGAAATGTTCGCGTCTCTCTTATCAGTGAAATTGTAAGCGATCCCGACCGCTCAACATAAGACACGCTTTCAAAAATTGACTCTATTTACAGTTTCAGAACTCTTTTAGCGTTATTCGCGAAGATGCACCAACAATCCGATAAGCTAGGCTTACCATACGTCCTCTTTTAAGAGGATTTGTCCTCTTTTTTTACTTTTTTGAAAGTGTCCTCGGAGGACGCCCTTTTGTCCTCTTTTTTGAGATTTTGTCCTCTTTTTTGAAAATTTAGGCAGATTTAGAGCAAATTGCGAGTGATATGCCGCATATTAGCACAGAAGTGAAGCTCCGGCGGGTATTTCGGAGTGAAAAACGGTGATTTTAGCTCTGAGCGAAAAGATGACCCTTTTT
>ATSW01004934.1:0-24204 GCA_000444245.1 Botryllus schlosseri
ATAGTAAAGATGATTTAGTACCCCGTAATTTTGATATGACTGTGTGCAGTGTGCATATATCGGAGAGTTAACCAGTCGGTAAAGGTCATGTTGCATATAAAACAAAGTGACAACCAATGTTCCCTCTAAGCTGCGTACGTGCACAAATGCGCAGTGCTTTCATGGTCCCTGCGCACAGAAAATCTAAGTTGCGCACAAAAAATCCGAAGTGATGACTTTTTTAGTCGTTACGCACTGTTTTCCTAGGGTCTGCGCAGTGAGTTGGTGAGCGTGCGCAGACTCGTCAAAAATTAGAAGGAACATTGGTGACAACCACATGAAAGCGATCCATTGTCACTTGTTATCAAATTTGATTTCATGAATGAGTGAAATATAAACATTGGCCTTGGTTCAGCCAATCGGCATTCTGGGGAGACATAGAATTGGTGGCCTACTAATATATAAAATAGTCATTTTCATGGATGATAAGTATTTATATATTTAACATTTGTTTCCAGTCAACGAACATTATGTATAAGATATAGTCAGCGAAGTGGGAATTGAAAATGAAAATCAGAGGTAAGCAATGTTTTAGTGTGTTTGCTGCTGCATGAGTCAAGTCCGGCTGATATAATGGTACATGCGATATTAGCGAAAATATAACCTAACTCAGGCAAAATTATATCGTGGCCATTATAGGGATGGTGTAAACGTGTGGTTCACGTTCGCGTTCTGTGTGCGAACCTCAGAAATTTAGAGGTTCGCGTTCACTAACGAACGTTGGTAGGTTCGGCACTGTGAACCTTTTTCACATGTTTTTTACATAACAATTTTCACAAAATGTATTGCATTTCAACTGCGGGTCACTCTATGCAAGGCGATAGCAGCATTAAAAAAATCAGCACTAAACGAGCATGTACCATGACAATACCAAAAGTTTTACTTGCTTTGTTACAAAAGTTTGCTCGAAATATCCAGTTTCCGTTTATAAAATTTAGTGTCTTTATGCTGTGAGCTTGACCCGCAATCACACAACATCAAGAGCGAAATACGCTGCTACATATAGGTATAGTCAGCGAATGGTGATTATTCAACCAATCAATGAAATTCATATCAATGTATGATATAAAAAATTTACCGGGCCTACAGGGTCAATCTTGATTTCATGTGTTTATTGTCTCATAAAAAACCAAATCTGTGCGATTGGGGTGTTGGCTACTGCTGTCCAACTTGTTAATGGGGTAATATCGGTAGCAAGTATAGAAACCCGTTTTACACTCTGCTCCAATATCAACGCAGCAATACTCAGACGCCGAATACATTGTCCGGTCTGGCCTATAGACAGTTGAGGCGTAAGCTTATATCCCCTTCCAAGTCCTCGTCGAAATTGTTCGCAAAGCGACTGAAAATATTGATTTTATGGGATTTTTATATCATTTTATTGCCCCAGTTTATACATTCGGCGACGTTTAAAACGTCAGTATGTACTTCAGCATTGTGGCATTATGTGGTCAGAGTCGTCGCTAGGTATAGAGTACATTACTACAGGCTATCACTTCCCTATATTTAAAATTAGCAATATGACGTCATGTGACGTCATGAGGTTCACACCATCCCTAGACCTACGTGCATACCTTCCTACGTTCCCACGTGCATGCATAATTTGGATTAAAATGTTGTACTTGATTTATACCGCGGTATAAGTCTGAGCTAGGTTTGGGCTTCGTGTGCCATGGGTGTTTATTCACGCCCATATGCTAGGGGTGGTGCACGGGTGGAAAAACACAATCTTTTCGCTAAGAGCGTAGAGTCGGGAATTATTGTTATGTATATTAGCGCTTGCGACGAATTACAAATGAAGACCCAAGACTCCAAGGGTTTGTCTCTGATCTCATTGAAACTATATATCTGTTGTTGATCACAATAATGCGAGTTAACGTACCCCAACGCCAGCTGCGTTTGTCACAATATCCTCCAGCTCCTTGGACAGATCGTCAATCGTTTTCTCGAAATCAGCAGGAAGCAAGAGTTCTCCATCGGTCAAGTTTCTCGTTACAATCTAATCGATAAATAACATACCCCCAAATTTTATAATATGATGAGTCAACGTGATTAATCTTAAGGCACGCGTACTCGACATCCAGGCATGGTGCTATGGGAGAATTTACTTTTTTCCGAGTGGTAGCAATGAAGTGATAATGACCTGATTACTCTTTTTGAAATGTCTTAGGTAATTAATAGGCAACTTTTAATAAGTTGACATAAACACAGACTAATCGAGCTCCTTGGTAACGATATATAGACGTGACTAAGCTTGTGTCAGACTGACTAGTTTAACTTATGCCGAGGTCAATACGACGAGGAAAATTACTGCCCAAGTCGCCTTTAGGGCTCACTGTCACTTTGTGTTCATAGTTAGTTTAACATGTTTTAATGAAGAGCAATAGTTTCTGCAACTTTCATACAGCGATGCCAACATGTAGCCTAGATATATCAATCAATATCTGTGGATATCGTAGTTTCCCTATTGGACTTGGTGGTAAATCTATGTAAAATACGATCAATCCCAAAATTCTCTTGAGTACAATTATTAAAAATTAATGATAAATAACTTACCTCTTGTGTAGTACATAGTATTCCATGACACAACAGAAATACTACTATGTATTCTTTCATACTCGAGTGGCACCTCCAATCCGATTTTTGTATTCTATTTCTAGAAACGATCATTATAAGTATGACCCAATTTTTGAGCGTGTTGACTATAGTCCTTGTACGAATGAATATTAAATATCCAGAGTATAAATGCGCTAAATGAAGCAGACTAATACTTTGTCGTCTGATAACGCTGTTTAAAATAAAGAGTACCCGATCAAGCATATAAGCATACACAAGTCACACGTTGAGATATTGTTATTGTCCGAGCACATTTTGCGGGCTCACACTTGTCGACACTAAAGTCTTCTAACATACTCATTGCTCATCCAACTACAAGAAACAGTTGAACAAGTCTCACACAACGCTACCACAAAAATCTCTATGCACCTATCAGACAGTATTGCGGATCTATGTAGAGCCCTGTAGGCCATACTTAACGCCGCCATAAAATGAAGCTATATAGACTGAACTCTCAATGAAGCCTGGGGCGATTAATGATTTTTGCTTCGAAAACAACTATGTATATATATATATTCGAGATGTCGCTATACACAAGTCATCTTGCGAATATTGGTGCTCGTATAGCTATAGCATTCTTGCGAACGAAAATTAGTAGCCATTTCATGACGCATTGAGGATATTTGCGTAATATTTAGCGTGTCGACAAATTGATCGAGAATTGCGCACGCCTCCTCACATATCCAACATTTTGATTTCAATTAATTTTCCTAAATCACGATATAGAGTCCTGCAGGCTATTCGCTGTACTTGTATCAAGAATGATAATATATTTTTGAAAACTGAATTTTTCTAGCCTCGGGGCGTATGTATATAATGAGAAATTATTTGTCACTTACGTCACGAACTCATTCCATAACCATATACGAAGACATATAAAACAGTTCTATAACCGTGATTTTCCCAGTCAAAGGATATTTCATTTTCAGACAAGCAAGGGAATAGCAAGTTAAAATGAAAGTTGCAGCAGTATTGGCCTTGGTAGCAGTATGCGTGCATGGATATCCGATGGTAAGAGCCGTACCGTTCCTTGCAATATTCCGGAAATTGCGTCGTTTCATAGGCACAATTTTAAATATATTTGTCGTTTAATCACTTGTAACGTGTGATCACAGAATGTGCCTGCGACTTTCGAAGATCTGTCTGAATTGAGCAAAGACTTTGACCAGGATACAACAACGCGGAAAATGATTTTATCTGTAAGTGCTTCAAACAAAATAGTCGATACGTTACTATAGTCGAAGTTGGTAACTTATATGCTCACTGGAAACAATACCTTTTTGACTGATCCAACGTATAGAAAAGAATACTATGGGGCGCATGTACTAGTGATCAGCTCCCTCGGTGCTCGGATGAATAAGGAACATATTTAAATGACAAGCTTTATCAATGCCCATTGCCCAATACCCACAGTCTCATTGATCCAACAAGCTCGTATAATTGTTCCATCTGAAGGTTTGTTGCAATCAAGTGCGTGTACTATGCAATACTTTTCGTCCTGTATCTGCTGAATATACAATACATTGTACAGATACTGGACAGGCAGTGCGCTGTCGCAGTGTTTTCTCACTTACCGGACTTCCCCTTAGCCGACGAATGACTCAGTTTCGATTTTATGTCATGATGCTGTCATTGCAGCATCATGACCACTTTGACGATGAAACTGGAACCAACGAATACACAGGTTGTAATTGATCTCGCAGTGATAGATCACTTTCAACTTGAGGCGACAGCACGTACAGTGCACGCACTTCAACTAAGTCAGCACTAAACACGCTCATTCACGAGTCATGATCATTCATCCGCTGTTGCCGAATCAACGTGATGAACGTAAACGCATGTCACGAATAATTGTCCAATGGATCTCAACGATATGGTAGGAATTACCCTTGGAAATTTAGTGCAAAGGGAATTAGTAGATATTAATGCGGTGTATATGTTGGTGAAAAAGCATCCGAGTTTATCAACATAACTCCGTGAAATGGTGGAACTCAATTCAGGAAAGGTTTACAAGACTTTCTGAACCGAATAAATAGTTTTAAGCTATACCTACCTGTTTCCGACCACAAGACTGCGACTGGGACACTGTTCGGTCATTTAGGTCGGTGGTTATTTTATGATATCGTTACGCAATATTTTTATGTTTCTCATTGAGCTGATCACATGGACTTTATAGAATATTATTATTGAAAAGCGGTGATTCGATTCGAGCGAAATTTTATTCGAATCAGCCGTGGTTCAATTTTGCCTTACCACCTGAGAATCACCAAATCACGTAATCTGCAAAGTTCTGATCGTTATTTATTAATATAAGACGAGCTTCGTGGATGTACAGAACTTCAATATACAATTGAATAGTATGTTAAATTGTTCATTAATATAAAGACAACGATACGATGACAGTTCCACGAGTACACGAGTTCACATGCAGTCTGCCTTTATAACCAATTAAACGCCTGTTCCAGGATGATTTCACAACTGACCAAAGTACGGAGGCAGATGAAACGTCGCAGCTTACAACAACGGATGGCTACCAGGAAACGACGGAGGTATAAGCCATTAGAAATCTGCGACTACGTTCACAATATAAAACCGTGGTTCTCAATCGTATTCACCCCTTTAGCGCCGCATTCGAGGCATCGCGTTAAATAGGAGTCACTGAGAGCAGAGCAGAGCTCGATAGAGATGGTTTCCAACGTTTTTCGTATCATGGACCCCATTCGGCCGATGTTTGATCATACCCCGCTAACAAAAGTAATCCGATTACTCTAAAAGTTCAATTGCCACGTGCAAGCACCTAATGTTTGAAAGATAAAACGCGACCGTCGCTTCAAAGCTATAGGTCAGAAATAGGACAGTGGGCTCACTCTCCCCAAACTACTGCGAATGCGAACCGAATTTCACGTTGGTAAAGTACCACTGGTCACTTCCGTACCATTTTATTTAGCATTACTCTTGTCTAGAATATAAATCAATCAAAAGAAAGTAAATCATCACTTCCGTTGTCGAAACATTACGCAAAATATGGTAATGATATATCCTGATAAAACATAAATCAGCAAATTTCGGTAGGATGACCTTGAGCTGAATTGATGATTTTGACAGATGATTTTCGCGATGAGCAGACTTGAGAAAAGGGCGAAGTTAGCATCGTTGTGATGGGTTCGGCATATCTTTCCCCAAACTAGAAGAAATTTGGTCGATAAGCTGATGTCGCACGATAACCACACCTCAGCTAGTTTAAAAGAAACGAGCGGGATTTACACGAAAACCAAAGATTTCAAATCGCATTTAAATATACTTCTTTCTAAAAACTATAGTTTCATAATTTACGGAATTACCTTCCCTTGCAAACCTAAAACCCGATTACCTCATAAGAATTCTAAAATTCCCCTAAGTAGGGAATTCCCCCGGTTGGGAACTACTGGGTTAATAGAATTATTAATTGGAAATAGCTCAAATCAAGAGTATTCTTTCCAATTCAAGCAACGAATGCCACGGCGTTGTTGTTTACCACATACAGACGAGCCATTACAGATGTCTGCTTTTCAAACTAACTGTAGTATTCTTACACCAAAATAAATTCTGGGCTGCCAACATTCCTTTTCACTTGATATGCGTTCCATAAATGGTCACATTTTAAATCTTAACTTACCTTCGTAAACACATTTAATGTTATGGTTTACTTCTAACCGCGAAGAGATTTATCGACGGTGAATCACCAAAGATTTTGAAACTTTGGTGCCACAAGAAATCTTCGTACCTTACGCTCTTGAGAACCACTGATATATAAGAAATATTTCGAAATGTGAGCGTTGTTTCAGCTATACTGAAACTGCATGCTGCAACGATACAATGCTTTTCAAGAAATTTGAGAATTTGGTCCATTCGTGAAATCTACGGACAGAAATCTGTAATTTTACGATTTTCGAAATGGCGTGGTTCCGAAGTGCTGGTGTATTATTCAGGAATCGAGAGGGTGGTATCAATACGTAAATTTACCGTAACTATACTGATTCCACAGTAAGATAAAGAAGGAGAATTTACGAGGGAAAAGGTTGTGGTATATATAACGAAATCATCGTTTCACTCACGCGCATGACTGAGGAATCATATACCGTTGCGATAATGGTCAATAAATGTTGGTATATAGATAGCGTGTATCATGATTAGAGTGCAGACATATGATGTCTCTTGGAATCCTTAGAAATCCCTTAGGCAATCATCTGAAAGCGATTTAATACGAAGCATTGTCTATTGTTTATATTGTTGATTACAATGCTACAACTGTCAAAAGTTCCTAGGAAAAAGTTTCAGATTATTTCATTAGTGAAAATAAATCAGATATGTGTCTTAAAATGTAGTGTTCAGTTTCGATTCTGCAGCAGTAGTTCTCAAAACCTGCTCGCACCAATATTTCTTGCGACTCGCCCCGTATGTGAAGTCATTGTCATTTATCAACAGGATAACTCTCCATATGGTTCAAAGTTTACCTCCAAAAGATTGAGACCGAAATTATCCAACTGTTCATCTGGCGGACGCAGGACCAGAAAGTTGCCTGTTGTCAGATTAGTCGGATTGCAATGTTAGAATATCATATTTTAAATTAGATTCCGGCGTCTCCTAACTTGCTCGTAACTCTAACTGATGACAGGCAATGCTTCAGGCAGAGTCTCCTACAGTGTTCAGCAATATAACTACTAATTTCCCTTTACAAGTACACAGCAATTCTTGGACTTTTACCAAGAAAACAAGTGGAATAGAGTAAATCTACTGTAATATTCCCCTCATTCTGATTACGCTGAGCTTTAATCTACTCGAAAGCTCGACATAACGGACTTTTCAAGGACAATTAGAAAAGGAACACAATGACATGTAGGAAATAGCGATGCGAATGTGTTCTGCGGACTATGGTGAAAATTGATGTAAAATATCTTAACGTTATCTGAATAACATCACTAATTCTGCGGAAATTGTCGTAAATATAACAAACGAGAATTGAAAAAACGTGCCACCGCACATGTCCTGTGCCGCGAGCTCTATGAGTGAATATCTTCTGTCAAACTCAATTTCGGTCAAATTAGAGTCACGACCTTAGACGGTGTATACCCAGTTTTGGCATCCGCCCCCACATTCAGCATAACGGTTGATGAATAATCACAACATATTTTCTTACATTTGTAACGGCGCGTGCTTATTGCGTGAATATGGTGACTTTCTTGACCTGCATGCGCTATGAACGTCGCTGCTAGGCTAATACTTCGATGATTATCTTGTTATCTGCATTCTATACTCTTGTAGTTCCCGTCACCCTTCATACCGATAATATGGGGGTAGTTTGAGGCCTGTCAAGTGATCGCAGTTTATATATTGTTATTTATGTCCGAAGAAATGTGGTCGAATATGGGTTATACGTGGCAAACGAATATTCACATTTATCAGCAGCTGTAAGCACTTCACGTCTTATTTGGCACCACATGCCTTTGCGGAGGGGCGTTTAGCGTTAACCAGAAACCACTCCTAGAAATAATAAACGATTTTTGAGTTATGCCTCTAATAGATTGGCAGTGTAGGCCTATACTTAACACACTGCCCATAATCTTCTGTGATAGCAATAAATAAATTCGTTCTTTTATTCGTTTTGTGTATCAAGTTTCATTTATTCATTTTTTTACCTTTCACAAAAATGCGATTAAATGAGAAAATAATTTTCTCATTATATTTTGTGCACCAAAATAGCAAGTGACACGAGCATTTTCATAATATTGATGTGTAATTGGATGGTATTTTTGCTGAAATCACATGCTAATGAAATACTTGGGTCGTGAAACTTCATAAAGAGTAATATTTTGTTCAGTTGAGCAGGACCGTATTGGCAACCCCTCCTCCAGATAAATATAAACCGAGTACCTACATACTGCGCCACAATATTAGTCAACAACTCATAACACATCCCTCGGTTTGTCTCGTCATCTCTTTTAGTATTTGAAAGCCATGTTGGGAATATTTTGCAGGGAAAATTGCAGCATATAAATTGCAAATCACGGTTAATTAGAAGACGATGTAATGTAATGCTGCACATAATCCGCCCAAATGACATGGTAACTGTTAATTGAGAGTAATCAAATAAGACGTAAAACACGAAGATTAGATCTTTTAAATTTGCCGTATCATGCTAAATTAACAGCTTTACCAAATCATATGCTACAGTGAAACTCAAGAATATTTCATTTCATCAAGAAATTTCAGTACGCCTGCCACAGATTGCGAACAATCACTAATAAAATGCCGTTACTTTTCTCAGGATAATTCCGATTACGTCAGAGGCACAGTCACCGGTCCTGCAGGCGAAACGACAATGATCGATTGTTTCACAAACGTAGGAAATAACGAATAACTTTACCAGTTACATTAACATGGACATGGACAGAACCATTCATATTTCGATTTGAATCGCGTGTGTGTTATTATGTCGTCAGGCACTGCGGGTGTGCTTCTAAATCGGGGTGGTGACATATCCAGTCGTCCGACCAGACGTTGGTAAATAAATTCTTTGGCAGACCGAATAATAATTCGATTGGAACCCAAATTGGTCCTGTGGAAGTTCATTGTTCATAGCCAAAACTGTTTGCACTCAAATTAATGTTAACCCAAACAGAACAAGTAGATTTCTCGTCAGCAGTTAATCTTTCTCGGCTTGCCGACTGCGGTCTAATTTCGGGACTTATAAAATTATCGCAAATAGCCGTGATACGTTTTCTTTTGGGAGCGAAAACCAGAGGTGGTCAGTAACGAAGTACTTCTACTTTTTCGAAGTACTCAAGTAGTTTTCCACTACTTCTGGTACTTACTCAAGTAGATAGAATCTTCGCTACTTCTACTTCTACTTCGTAATATTTTGTGATCTACTTACTTACTTTTCGCTATTTTCAGTTTGTCAAGTAGAAGTAGTGTAACCCTCCAATTAGAAAGAGAAACTGGGGAATTCTCGGGCAGTTTTCACGGAGTTCTAACTTTCAATTTTAGGAAAATTTATGTCAAACCCAGAATTTCCTTCGCGCTTCACATCAAGTAGATATAGAGTTACAAATATGTTTTCACGAAAGTGAATATTATTTAGGTTGCATGTTGCATTGCACCGCATTGTCGCCCATATGACATATTTCATCACAGTAAATATTGCCCATCATAACGTTTGAAACTACCGTTTTGCAATCTAGCATTTACCCATCATATCGTAATCTAGCAGCCCATGCCGCGTTCTAATCTGGAGAAGTGGGTCCTGACTTTTTGAGCGTTAGATCTGTTTAGCAGACCACCGTTAAAACTGCCTCGACCAAAGACATAAAATACATTTCCGCTTTTCTGATGTAGTATTGGTATTTCTCGTTCAATTTGCAGTATCGTTACTTAGAGTTCTAATTAGTTTCAGTTCTTTTGTATGGAGAACATGCATGTTAAAGTTTAAAAACAAGTGAAGCATCACCGTCTATTTTTTCCTAAAATACAATTACACTATATGGCATTTTTACGTTACGCCATATTTTTATCGTCGTATACGAATCGCGCAAAGTGTTTAGCATCGTGTCGATTTAACTTCTCCATATTGCTCTTCGACTAAACTAAAGGCAGTAATTTGCGTGAGGGAACATGCCATGACGTTTTCTAAAACGGCATGTTCGAGTAAACAAAAGATTAGTATCTCATTTGGTCATTTCCATAGCAAAATTATAATTTGCATCTCACACGATGCAGTCGAATGCTCATGCTGTCGGAAATTTGCATCAATATGCATTGTACATGAATCTCTCTGCACCTTCGGCATAGCTCAATTTGCACATTTTGAAAGTCCATGCGAACGTATTAAGACCGTTTACAAAACTACTTACTTACTTGAGTAGATTTAAAGCAAGCAAATTCTACTTTTACTTCAAGTAGTTTTAGGTTGCTTATGGAAGAAGTACTTCTACTCGTACTTGAGTATATTTTTTCGTCGCTACTTCTACTTCTACTTGGGTAGATTTCCTGACTACTTTGACCACCTTTGGCGAAAACTCAGAACTATCTGTGGGCTGCTTGTCATATATGTTGCCCCTTCTGTTGTGGAGGCATAATTACTGCATTGCATTAACTAGGGTTGGATTATCCGGATAACGGTTAACCGCAGTTTTTTTCCTATCCGATATCCGGATATAATTCTGCCGGTTAACCGGATAAATGAGTATCGTTGCTAATGCGTTTTACACTTTTTAGTGAGTTTCAATAAATCTTATTATCAGTGTTGCGCGCGGCCACTTAGCAGGAAGCGTGCTGCCAATTAGCGAGATTCGTCTGTGCACAATGTAACGCGACGCGATCTCCCGCTGAGATGATCGCGAAATTAGGTCATCGATTGCCACGCACTCGGCACTGGCCTGATTTATCGCGTCTTCAACAAGCCTAGTTCCGCTGGCTTGAAGAATCGCATCTGCAATAGGCCCTGTGCACACTATACCAACGCTGGCCTGCACAATCACATATCTGGATTGGCTTGGTGCGCACGATATTATCGCTGGCCTGCACAATCGCATCTGCAATAGGCCTGGTAGGAAGGATATCATCGCTGGCCTAACTATCACTTCTCGGGCCTAGCATGCGTTGGCTCCTATCTCACGACTGGCTTTGAGATAATATGCCGTTAAGTGCATGTTAATTAGCGATTGTGATTTAAGAGTGACATCGCTAACTAATGACATCGAATATTCGCAAACATGTGCGACTAATGTGCGACTGTGTGTGCGTACATGAGCAATTTATATCCGATGATGCTTAATTCGAAGAAAAGATCGAACCCCCCCTTTTATTTCACCCCCATGTTATCTGCTGGCTACGCGCCTGATCACGTGAATCTCCTAAGGAGGAATTAGAGCGAGCTATCATGTCGGCGACAAATCCAGTATCACCTATACTCGTCCATCCAGTTCACCAAACCTAAACAGAAGAATGGTCCAAAAGAAATGTAAAGTATTTGAAGTTTCTGGGAAACGACCTCCCAACCTGCAGACTAGAAGCGCTGTTTCCTATTCACCCCACTCTGTGAAGCAGAAAGAGCATTCAGTGCATGTCGACTCTTTGTTACAAACTCCGGTGTCTCGTCTACAGGATTCCACAATTGATACATTGTACTTTATAAGAAGGGCGTTGCAGAAGCAGTGAACATTAAATTTGCGTGATTTTTCTCGTATTAGCTCGTACTGCGCGTGTACTGCACTTAGCAATTATTACCCGGTTAACCGGTCAGATAAATTCCAAATATACGGATATATCCGTTATCCTGATAGTAAATTTTTTTGATATCCGATCTAACCCTAGCATTAACGTTTCGCCCAAGAGGTCAATCAATAATTGCACGTCGAGATTTAATGATGGTCTCTATCCAATGACTCGATATTTAAATTTAAGCTCTGCTGGCTATTCGAAGAATTATGCGTGTAACGTCACAAAATCATCATAACAAACAGTGTGGAGTAGGGCTCTTCAGAAATGACCTTTTTTCTCAAATCGTACTCGCTACTTGATAAAATTGCTAGGTTGCCTAATTTAAGCCTACACACCAAATTTGGTTCAATTCCAACCAATAGCTGCATTGCTACAGGAGAAGAAAGTTTCAATTTATCATATAAAAATAAATAACAAAAAATTTGAAAATTTTCTGTTCACCCCATGAAGGTGTTAGGTTGTCTCTAGAAACGATGTTCAATAAATTTGGTTCAATTCCAACCAGTGGAAGCGGAGTTATTGCCGTCGAAAAATTTTGATTTGAATAAAATAATATTTACGGTGAGCACAACTATAATAAATGAACATAGAATCGGTCACCGTAAATGCTATTTTATTCAAATCCAAAATTATATTTTTATTATTTATTTTTATATAATAAATAGAAACTTTCTTCTCCTGTAGCAATGCGGCTACTGGTTGGCATTGAACCAAATTTGGTGTGTAGGCTTAAATTAGGTAACCTACCAATTTTATGAAGTAGCCAGTAGGATTTGAGAAAAAAAGTCATTTTTGAAGAGCCCTAGTGTGGAGCCATATATCCCTCGTCATTACCGAATGACGTATCGTATTATAGATAGTATAACAATCAACAAATAGAGATGAGACATGTCAAAATCCAAATTTTAAGCATTGTTTGTTTGTTTGTGTTATTCATGGTGTTTGTCGACGTCAATGGTCATTGACACCAGGCCGACTGTAATCCATAGTTTCGACGGCTGTGCTTCTCGTTAATTGGCATATCAATTGCGTTGGCGAAATGCCTATGGACGGAACTGGGCAACTATCACTGTGAATATTCGTGATCATTTTTTTCATTTGGTCGTATTTTGACGGTAATCTTCTCAGATATTACCGTAGCAATGCAATGTACCGAGAAAACTCCTTCTCCAGACAAATAAACGTATCTGCAATATTTTAGACTGTCATCACGGATGGGGCAACTACAGAAGTGGATGAAACATCAGCAAATACAGAAATGCCAACAGATATCGTCCACGAAACTAAAGGAATGACTGAGGTGAGCTGGCTACCGTAGATATTCTCAGTGATGAGGAGCCGCATGCAGACCTATACGATTGCTATTGAGCTGCATTGGAAGGGCAAACATGCCTTCACGGGCTGTAGACATGCCTTCGGATTATGATTGCATCGAGGAAGCATATATATTGCTAAGGATTCGTGAAATTGATATCGAAATAGACGATCCGAGAAAACCTTCTCCTGTCAATTTAGTTGTTGTTGTTGTTTTTGATATTCATGGTGTTTGTCGACTACTATCGGCATTTACACCAGGCCGATATTCCTATTTTTTGCTTCGTATCTGCAGACTTGTACCACGACCCATTTCTAGACTTTTTGTAAGACACCGCTAGATGAGATGGCGAGGAAGAGCCTACTTGGGCAGGAATTCCGGAGTCGGCCTTATAGGTGGGACTCGAGCCCACAACCCACGGCGTTGTAGCTGTGGATTATACCACTACGCCACACCTGTCGATTTGTTGATGGATATCAAGTTTTCAGTCACGCATCAACACAGCCCAAGGATGCCACGACTTGGTGGCGTCACACTGGTACCCCCAAATACCATATACCAGTGCTTAGTAAGGACATAAACCTTCTACCCGAGAATATAGGAAAGTATGGTTCGTTGTGCTACAACATATCTTAATTATTTCTACCATAATGGAGAAAGTTTTTCTCGTAAAGATTTGTCATTTTTTATGTCAAAAAGTTTTTTCAGGTACATAAGGACAGACAGTTCCAACCAGAAGTGAAGATAAGTAGTACAATCTAACATTATATGCGAAAGCCCATACACGTAAATTTTGTCAAAATAAGTTTTTTAAGGTCAGAAAAAATTCGCCCGAGTAATGACATATCTGTGAAGTGGGGGATCAGCCCATCGCACTGCCATAGAGTACAATGAAATAGGTGTGGTCGAAAAACATGCCAAACTATCTTTATTGTGATGTAGAATTCGAAGCATTGGTATAGCACTGCGCAATTCAATAATAGCTCCTAGGTCAGTCTGTTTCGCTAATTACCATATGATGCATCTGGGCGTGAATGGGACACCAGGAACTATAATTGTGAATATCCGTGATTACATTTTTCTTCATTCAACTGTATTTGCAATGGAAAGCATTTAAACAGTGACCGTTTCAGATCTGATCGTAGCAATGCGATGTACCGATATAGCCCCTTCTGCAGACTAACAAACGTATTTGCAATATTTTAGGTTGCCACCACGGATGGTCAAACTACAGAAGTGGATGAAACATCGGCAAATGCAGCAGTACCAACAGATATCCACATCGAAACCGAAGGAACGACAGAGGTAAGCTGTATACTATATACAGTGTATAGTGTTTTTATCCTCAATGAAGAATAGCCTCCTATGGCAGAGCACACTCGCTTTCGTATGTGTGCATAACGCATACAATGATCATGATTGCAACGAGAGAGGATATATGTCGCTGTGGACTCGTGGAACGTGTATCAAAATCGGCAATCCAATATAAATGCTGTTGATTCGATGTGGAGTACCACATTCACGTTATCACGTCGACTTTTAATACAAGACAACCTAGGAATGATACGACTCTATGGCGTTCCATTGCTATTTTTAATACCATTTATATCGTCCGAAGTGATCACCTTATTACGTCGCGGGTTGGAGTAATATCAAAAGTAATGATGTCATCATCCTAAAATCCCACATTTAGCTTCCACTGAAGTGCGGCTCGTTTTAATTGGCATGTTAGTTACGTCCGTGAAACTCACATAGGCAGGACTAGGCAACTCATTTCCAGAAAAGGATACCGATGATGCAGAAATGAATATATCGGTTGCACAACACACAAAGCTTAACAACGTAGTTAAGTAACATGGCCAACTATGGCATCATGGCGATAAAGAAATAGTTTACCCATATCTATCATAAATCATTGGGGATACGAATTATATTTCTCTGTCTCAAATATAACCGAATAGGCCTACGTATCATGTTTCAACGTAATTAGGTGGACACTCTGGGGGTGATATATATATTTCTTATGCTGACACGGTACTTGGGACAATATAATGTAGAAGAAACTAAACACAAACAATTGTAAAAAATACAACAAAATTATAGGCTACATAAAATTATGCTACACTTCTGCTGCTTGTTGTTATTCAAGGAAATTTCACAATAATGAAAATAGTAAGGTTGTTTGAGAGAATGAAACTTCCAATTACTAAGAATTGCATTTCAAAAACGAAGGTTAACCCAAATTCGCACCACCCCTAAAATATTACCTTCAATATAGCAGCTGACGGATGGAATTTCAGCAAGGTCGAACAATGCTGTAATCAGACGAATCAGCATAGTGATTAAACACAATGGATAACATTTAAACAGATCTTCGAATTTATGCAGGTCGATACTACGACCGATCTAGTTACTGGAACCGAAGAGACATCAGCGACGGAAACGACATATATTCATAGCCACGAAACGAGCGAGGTACCATTATTTACCGTGTATCGATGTATATTTTCGTAAAGCAATACGACAAATTCAATCTCCTGAAGCTTTATACAAATTATATCATCGTTCTTTGTATCCGAAAATTAGGCTACAATTCACCCTGTATATACAGCCTGAAATGACTACGTACGCTATTTCAATGAAACCATATCATTGCTTCGGTGGAGTCTGTGATTGCCATCGATAAGATCATATATATACAGTACGTGTCGGTAGTATACTCGGCCTTCTGCTTTATAAACGAAACGCCTTCGTTCGAGGCGTTGGGGAATACAAATATATATTCGTAATTTTATGCCCCTATGAAATCACTATACGCGTAATTTCGAGTACTCCAACAAACCGACAAATGTGAATCAGATCTTGTCGGTCGGTATCCGATTATAATGGACTCGGATTCGAGTAGGCTACTTAGATGCTATTTTACCGGCCACGTCTCGAAATAGATAAGAGTATATTGGCTATATTGTACTACTATTCGTTCGAGTAGCCTATACTGCGGGTCATGTGAATTGAGTAATATTCTGGGCGGGCTGCATAATTTTCAAATTTCAAAATGGACCCCCCTCCCCCACCACAAACACACACGCACGAATGATGCTGTATGCAGCGCGAGGAAAGATCCTCGCAGTGAAAAGGGCTGAATGCTCCTTTATTAGTGGTATATACACGTTATATTTGCACAAGTCGAACATGCTGCTGCTCACAATGTCACCAAATTATAAAATTAAAATTACACTGGAAAACTAGGTCTATAATGACTTGCGTTGAATTGAAGTAGCCGCGATATAGTCCGTACGCCAGCAGCTGAACAGTGACCATCGTCATAGACACACTACTCCAAATGTTCATCAGTCCGGGTGGAAACACTGGAGAGGTATCAATAGACGGGATCGATGGCACACTTAAGTTCACATTTTTTACGACACGCGCGTTCCCGATATTACATTGGCGGTCCTGAAAAATGCTAACAGCTTATGGAAATCACGGTATTTTTTTTATCAAAAATGATTTTCCTGCAGTCACGTCCCAGAGAAAGGTTGCACCCACCCATCTGTTGGGGAGTAATGGTTCTTCGTCCAGCTAAATACAGCTTGAAAGGGGCAGTGTATAGTGCAATGGCCTGGGAAAACTATTTCACGCATGGTGAGAATCAACGAGGGTATTTCTTCATGTCATCAAGCGGAATGCGACGCCCTACTTTCTACTGATCAAAATACGACCTATGCGTATCAACGGATAATATGCACCATCGGCATCAACTACTGCAGAGGTTCCCAATCTGTGACAGAATGGCCCAGTTCTAGACTTTTTAAATACGAGGAGGAGACTAGATAAACTACTAACAATTAGCTCGGAATTCTGTAGTCGACCTCGGTCGGACTTGAATCCACAGCCCAATGGTGTTGCAGTTGTCGATGATACCACTAATACGCTATCTCGCCACTGCAAGTGGGCTATGAAAACATTTATCACCCAAGTCTACTAAACTATGACTTTACTTTCTTTGTTTTATACCTTTAGTTAGATGTACTCATTAAGATTATTATTAATTAATAAAATCATGTTACGGTGCTTAGAACAACGAAGGTCTTTTTGCACCACAAACTAATATTATTATTAATATTTTAAAATTTACGCAATTGCTATCCCTGCAAACAGAAAGAAGTAAACTTAAACTTGGCTTTACATATCTACATGACAAAGAAGTCAGCAAGCCACAGTCTTGACTAATGAGTCAATGAATATGAAACTAGGAAACTTGAAAGTTGAAACAAATATGTGGCCATTGATTTTTCAAAATTTTCGTAGAGTGTCACGATTTAAAAAAAGCGTTGCGAACCCCTAAGCTAGTGGTATGGTTGTCACTTCGTCATTTGTCGCACGAGAATTCTTCTACACTGCGTGATGTGATGCAATGTTGAAAATACTTTCGGAAAATTTCTGACTATCAAGGCTCCTCCTCGCAATCTGATCCATGTAAGCGGTGTCTTAAAATCCCTAGAAGTATGCCGTGCTAGAATTTATATATTATTATTGTAATAATAACTGTGATGCAAGTCGCTACGCAGCTACGGAATCAAAACAAAAAGTTACCGGCCTGGTGTAAATGACCATTGTAGCCGAAAAACACTATGAACGCCACTAAATAACAAGAGACAGAATTTATTTCCAAAATACGAGAATATAATCCGATGATATGGTGGCCAGCGATACGACCATTTGGATATCAAGTCAGCTGGTCACCGTATACTTGTCAGGCAGGCCTATATGCAATAATATGTATAATGATAACAACTTGTAATTAACTCATTGTTTTCTTTTTTAGAGCACCTACGACTGGTATTACGAAGGATCATAATTACTGTCCGAAGCTCATGAATATTTTTCAATAGCGTGTCATCCTGAATGGATCAACTTATATTTACCGAGGATCTCAAAAGCGCATGCTATGTAATTTCGATGTTATAAATGTACGTACTGGAAGGTCCATTGTCACAGAAAATTTTGCAGTTACGAAATACAAACAACTCCTACTGTATAGTTTGACACGATTATTTGTCGTTCGTTCGCTCATTAGAATGCGATCAAGATTATATAGAGATCCCAAAGTATCTATATCCCCTCTCCTAGTCTGGATTACACAAGATGACATCAAAGACTTTAATAATCAAGAAATGATTTCGGTAGTTCAGGTATGACTTATTAAAGTCCCAATGCGGACCGGTAAAGTCCCAATTTCAGCTTATTAAATCCAGATTCGGGAGGGTGAATAGCTTCGGCACGCTCATTAGTGCACAGGGGTGGTCAGTAACGAAATACTTCTAATGTTCCGGAATATCACGCATCTTTTCTCTACTTGAAGCTGTTCATCAAGTAACTATATAGACAGAGAAGGGAGCTGTATTCACATAGAGCCGTAGTCACCAACAAACATCATGCACGTCATATTTTGTGACTCGCAATCTGATTTGATATTTCGGAAGAACGCCGAGTAAAGCATTTTGAAACGATGAAATTGCTTCGAGTTTGAAAATATTTTTTATTTTCCTAAAAATAAGCTATTCTCCTGTGCTCAACATCCCTATCCCTCACTAGCTATAAGATGGCAGCGGCATTTTATCGAGTGAGAATGGGAAGGTGATGTGTATACAAAAGGTTACAACTCGGGAAATTCGACTGTGATGTTGAGGTTTGACCGAAGGTATTGACCATTTATCACTCCAATCAGAACCAGGAGCTTAACAGTGACATGACGTAGGTTAATGACTTTTTTCTATTTCCTTCTCAGTCTTCACCGTGCCAACTCTTGCACGCAGAGTACTCGTCTTTTTTAATTTGCACGGTATCGACCGTTATTGCTTATTATGATTCCAGAGATGCCAACTTTTATCACGGCCCACTTTCCATCAGGAGTTTTCACAAGACACGTAGGTGACATGGCGAGGAGGAGCCTGGACAAACTTCGAACACTAAGGAAGGAATTCTAGAGTCGAACACGGTCAGACGCGAGCCCGCAACCCATTTGTGTTGCGTAGGTGATATGTAGCCTACCAATTAGTGCGGAGCGGATCGACAAATTCTCTGGTCCGATTCCGATCTTGTATATTAATTCTCTGGTCCGACTCCGAACCTATACTCCGAAGTCAGATTATTAAAATGAGCAATATCTGATTCGAAAAATTCCGATAATCATCATCTGCAAGTACCTATTTCTATGCAACTACACATAAACAGTGTGTTGTGCGATGCGGATAAAGGTTATAGGCCTACTGAAAAAACAACAACATGGCATTAAGAACGTACAGGTTGTTATTGAAAATTGAAACAAAGCAACACTGACAATAAGTTTCAAGTTCACAGGTTGGTATTAAATATTGATTTAAACAAAACAAACAAGAAATTAAAAACTCAAAGACCAAGCCCAACCCTTATCTGAAGTAATCATACCAACTTGGACTGGATGGCATGATGCTATAAAATCCGCTACAATATATGATTTGGCTGTTTCAACTTTATTTCAATTAATTGGACCATGGCATTAGTTTGCAACGAAGCAGATCTTTTTGTTCCTCACAAAGTATGACATCGAACATTGCCCTGGTGATCTCTTTTTGGATACAATGCATCTATCTTTAATATGGGTGCATAAATGTGATGTCCCGCTGAGCTTCTCTTGTCTGAATGTGCCACCACACTGCTGACACAGTGACACAAGACAAATCCAGATTATTAACTTCACAGGAGCGATTGAGCAAGGTAAAATTGTTCCATATTCCACTTTCAGTGTCCTTTATATCCTATAGAGTTTCGGTTTCTCTTCTGCATAAAGATCTTTATTTGCTTTCTTCGATAACACAAGCCATTTCACTGGACAATAAGACTCGAACATTGAAGGAAAAATGCCTAGTCAGAAACTGATTGTTGTGAAGACTGTGCAAAAATTCGGTACGGTACTGTGGTTCCGAGAATTTATAAATATGGCTCGTTTATTTTCGCGGTTACTGGCGTGTGGTTGGTAGTTATTCAGTTTATAAAAGTCATGCTTATTATTAAAGATTTTTGCCGTATCAAGAAAGTACTGATCCGGTTCCGGCGGTATGAGAAACAGTACTGATCCGGCTCCGATCCGGTCCAGTCAAAATTGAAAAAATCGGCCGGATATCCAATCCGGCTCCGGTCCATGCATCGCACTACTACCAATCACTGAGCGACCAATACGCTATTCGCCACTCATACTCGAAGCGCTACAGTGGCGTGAGCTATATTAATCCCTCTGTGAGAGTGCCGCCAGGTCAAAAAGGTTGAGAACCACTGATATAATAGATATATATTGGTGCAGAAAATGAACTATACATCAACAATAGTGGTAAAAGAACGCAACCATTAAAACATGATTTTCACACAAGTAAAAGGTTATAATGGACATTTACTCGAAATCAGTGTTTGACTTCTTTCGTATGAGTTGGGTGTGTCTCTAGACTCTAGTACTCCGATCTCCCGAGACCGGTTAAGAGAACACTTTGGGTTCTCCAAGAGAATCACTAATGAAATACGGATTGCTACGCCACATAAAAAGATCGAAGGACCGAAGGGTTAAAACCATTGAGGACGAAAATTTTGCGCGGATAATCATTATTCACACAGAGATTTTACTGTAACACAAGTACTTAAATAGCTGGTTCGTGGTTCAGAACTTGAATATAGCTTTCAATACAATATCCATTGTATAATAATATTTATTAACTCGAAGACTTTTCGGGTGCCTCTTTTCAAGAGTTAACGGCACACTAAAGGGATTTGAACAGATTTAAAAGCAAAACCAAAAAGGCAAAGTATGACGCAACAATCAAAATCACAAACCATGAAATTCGCATTGTACCAATGGCAACAATAACAAACTATGAAGTATACGGACATACGGTACTATAGTAGCAACGCAATTCGTAAATAAACAGTTACACACACGAAACACATGAACTAATGGGAAATTTGTAGGTTATAGAGAAAATCTTTTTGTCTACATAAAATAGGTTTGTTCAACTGAATAATAGTAGACTCCAGCACTTTTAGATGAAACAAAGACCTACCACGCGCAATGACAGTGAACATATTGTCATCATAGTGCTGTGCACAGCAGCACTGGCGTAGCCAGGGGGGGGGGGGGAAAGGGGCGGTCGCTCCCCCCAAATTTTTTGAAAATTTTCGTAAAATCAATAAATATTAGAGTATTTTGGGGCAAATGTATGCAACCTAAAATTTTTCTTCGCGCTTCGCGCGATTTAGTGTCCGTTCATGTCTTGATTTTGTTATCGGTACCACGAAAAAAATTTATTACGCAAATACCCATTATTGAATTTAGCTGCATTCTCAATTATAAGAATACAACAGTACCAGTTGATACACTAGAGTAGCCCGAGGTCGAATTGGGTTGATTGAGTCTGCAGGAGTGTCAGTTCAGTATGGGGGTTGGGGACTATTAGCTCCGGCAACTTCCGTTCCGGGACACACGAAGATATATAAAGTATGCTACATGCTACTCTGCAAAGTGCGCTCCCAAAATGATTGATGACCATAAAACCGACCCATGTATTCCGAAGCCATCGATATAGATTTTCGGGTGCTTAAATGGCTGGCGCCGAATGATCCTGTCCCTGCAATCAGACCCCTCCAACATAAACGCAACTGGCACAGTAAAATATCACCACCTCTCGGTGAAAATTGCTAATTTGAAATTGAACGAGTCTGATCAAAGGAGTTTTTTAATTTGGTCTGGTATGTATCAGCGATTTCAATCTTTAAAGTAGCGTCAATCTCTACCAGAGGTTACGAACAAACCGTGCTTCAACGAAGTAATAAGAATAGACATCACTAGCTCATATAGACGTACTAATATTATTGATCAAATTCTTTGATTTATTTTAAAAAAAATTCCGCTCCGCGCGACTAGGGCCGAAATTCACACTGAATGTTCATCACTTTATGTCAGCGATTTGGGCTCATCCGTACAACGACCGCCTAATAAGCTATAGTTGGCTACTGGAAGCTTCCATAAGGTATGTGTATGTGTGCGTCTAAGAATCGGCGAGGTTGGGGATCCACACCAAGTCTTCATGTCTTAATTGTCATTGATTTTGATGCGTATTAATATAAGTATTGTTTTCAACGTTACCTATTATCCGGTGCGCTCCTATCGGAAGACTAAAAAAGGTCATCAACATTCAAGTGGCCCGTGCAATGGTTCGTAAGTCTCATGTGGCCCTTTGGCCACCCTGCTCTAGAAACTCTAAATAGTCTTGCCGTGTGGTATGAACATATAGCTCAAGACGTATAATTAATTACCCCCTGAATGTTTGATGACACCACTTCTATCAGCCCTGCCGGCAAATCTGATAATGAAAACGTATTCACAATATGCTAAGACCAATATAATGAACCAATTTCATTCATTAACCATAAAAAATTTTCGCGCTTCGCGCGAAAGTATTGTCGTCCTGGTTTTCCACAATCATCATTTGATCACATCCGTCTGTGAGTGGAATATATATAACGATCGCCCCACATGTTGTGTTAATCATCCAATATGCGCCAAAGTCCATCGATTGTACCTATTTTTTCCCTTATCTTTAAGGGGGGGTTCATTTACGTCATCGAATTTTTCGCCCCCCCCAAATATTTTTTCTGGCTACGCCCTTGCACATCAGGCGAGGTTTTCACTCAAATGCTGACCGATTGACGAAGCATATGCTTCGTAATCGTCATAGCAGTCTGTTTTGGCGGTCAATTTGCACTGACGTGTGAGCTCCGTGCGAGTATTTGCGCATGTTTTTGACCGAATCAATTTTGGGATATGCTGCTTGATACGCTCAAACAATCTTTGAGATGTACGTCCTACATACCTACTATCACAGTGGCACTTGTATTGGTAAACAACATTACTTGCATTAAAGGCAGGAAGTACATCTTTTCGAGAGTTGGGCAACATGGGTTTCGTTGTGTACACCACATGCGTGTTTACGCTGTAATAACAACGGTGAACAGCCGACTTAATGAGTTTTTCAAAACGGTTGGACACGTTACCTAGCCAAGGTAAGTGTAAAAATGCCGGGCATTTTTCTGGTCCGTATTTGGGAGCTATATCCGATTTTTTCAAAACCCTGGAGATGGAGCATTTTAATATCTGGTCTGGATAGCCATTTTTGGACAGAATCAAGTGGATATCATCCAATTCACGTGACAGTTTTTCCGGTGAACAAATGCGCAAGGCCCGATTGACAAGAGATGAAATAAGGTTTAATTTACGCCGCTTCGGGCAGAATGAATCCCAACGGATATAATGACCAGTGAAGGTAGGTTTTCTGTACACCGACGTTAAAAACGTTTGTCCTGATCTCTCTACTAAGACGTCTAAAAAGGGAAGGGCAGCATCAGTTTCCTTTTCCACGGTAAATTGTAGAGCTGGATGGAGACAGTTCAATTTTTCGAAGAAATTATCACACTCTCGCTCATTTTTAAAGGCAACAAAGGTGTCATCGACATATCTAAAATAGAGGAGAGGTTTTGCGACGTTTTCAAACAATTTCTTTTCATGGTATCCCACGAATATATCGGCCAAACTAGGTCCCAACGGTGAACCCATCGCAATGCCATTGCATTGGCGGAACATCGTGTCATTGAAGCTGAATTCGACGCTACTAGTAGCAGTTTGCAACAATTCAAGAAATATTTCACGCGGTAGTTTCGGAGGTTCAAGCGTGCCATCATAAAGCGCGTCTGCGCAGATTTCGAAAGTTTCCGACAATGGTACGTTTTGTAAAAAGACTTTTCACATCAAATGAGCTAAGAAATACATCGGACGGATTTAATTTGGCGCGTTTTAATTCGTCTACAAACGTGAACGAGTCGCGAACACAGTGGTGCGTATACAAGGATCGAACTGGCTTAATGACGGTGTTAAGCCATTTGGCTAAATTATG
>ATSW01004935.1:0-11868 GCA_000444245.1 Botryllus schlosseri
CACTCAATTCCTATTTCAAAAGTACTAGAATTGCCAGTACCGTAAACCGGGGTAACATTGGACAATTTTCAACAATTCCGCTCTCTATCTTGGAAATGCTGGGGTGTAGGGGAGGCAAGTTTTGTGTTTTTCATGGGTCATAGAGCAAAGATTAGAATTACCTAATCCAAAATCTTCATGGTCATACATAAGTACCTTATTTTCGTAAATTATCCGTGTCCAAAGTTACCCCTGCATGTGGGGTAACTTTGGACAATGTAGTTTGCTGTATGCCTTTACACTCTATTGTTTATGAAACCTCGTAAATAAGGCTTATTTGGCAAGAGTTGATGAGAGCAGTGGCTAAAACTGAAACAAAATAGTTTATGTCTGGCCTATTGCATGATTTTTACTTAATCCACCCCCCTCCCCCCCCAAAAAAAATTAGGTAGTTTGTGAAGGGTAATGCTCCCTTATTGATCCCTTATCTCAATTTTCCCTCATGCCTTCACCAATTGGGACTTATAAATAACATATATATGGCGATGAGGGGTATCCCACTGGCAGTGTCAGCAACTGACAGCAAACATTAAGCATGTTACCGTGAATTATTGCTGATTTCAAATATGTTACTGTTCTTTAAAAGAATCACTTTCCCTTTATTATGTCCTCTGATGGATATCTTTGTCACGATTTACGATATCCCATATTCAGCAGGCACATCTTTAGGAGTATGTGATAAGTTTTTGAAGTAGCTAGTGCCCGATTACAATCTCTCAACTCATTGCCTACCCATTTTTCATATTTCGGCAAACTCTTAATTTGTTGACCGTCTCATTCCATTTTAAAAAGCCATCAGGCCGGTCATAAGGACTATAGTTGACGATACACTTTGACACAGATGAAGCAGCCACTTTCCAGAGCTCTCAATATCACATTTTCCACTGTCCAAAGTTGCCCCGTTCTGATGAAATTTGACGGGGCAACTTTGGACATCACATTTTCTTGTATTGATCTAAGGCTGAGCCCACTGAGATTTTTGCCATGGATTAAGACTACTTAGAGGTATCTGCTGCCAAGTTTTGAATCTATGAATCACATGCTATCGATGTTTGGTTGTAAGAAGTTTAATGGCCATCAATTTTGATGAAATTGACCCCCGCCATTAATTAATCAATGTTGGGTCAAGTTTAAATTGTAGTGAAATGAATCCATCTTTTATTGAGACTACTTGTGGTACTCTTGCCTCATGAAAAAGAATTGGACATCCAGCGGCAACCATTTTCCATCAATAACCATTTGAATCTTTTACTGCTTAGTGTCCAAAGTTACCCTTAAGTCCAAAGTTACCCCGGTTTACGGTACCTATTTTCATGCAACTTAGTAGGCCTATTTTCTATAATAATTTGTGCAGGGTTGACTACCGTGCAGTAGGGTTGTTCAAAAATAATTTTTTCTTGAAATTTAGCTTTCAACCCAATGAAATTTGAGTTATCTAAAACTGATGAGGCTCTTGAAATTCTAACCAGTTGAGCAAAGTTATTGCAGTACAAAATTTTGGATCTGAAAAAAATAGTTAATTATCGTGGAAAATTTATAATGAATATATACTTAATATATTTAACTACATAACTACCCACCGTAAATACCATTATTGCAAGTTCAAAATTTCATGGGGTTTCCAGTAAAATTTGGAAAAAAAATATTATTTTTGAACTCTAGCGGTAGTCCCACAACATAAGCCTTCCATTGTTTGGACAATTGCCATTCCTCTTGGTGGCGGCACCGGCTTTTAAGCCGGATTTTTACTTTGCAACTCGATAGTTATCGTTCTAGTGCGCGTAGAAGGTTGGGATTTGTTGCAAAAGGTAGATATGTGTAATCATTCAAGAAAGCAATCATCGTATCGACCATAAACTACTTTGAACTTCGTTGAAAGTGTATCCAATGTTGATAACTTGTCGCGAAATCCTTGGTGTTGCATCAAGTGAAGTACGTTTTATTGTTGCATAACAAATACACTATAATTCCACAAAATAGGCTATGCCCCACAGTAGTCACCCAAGTTTTTACGTTATAACTCGCGAACTCAGCTAGTTAATTCTTCCAGTGATAGTTTGATGGAAAACTGAGATTCGTCAGTTGCCACAGCCACAGTAGCATTGAGCTCTGTCACTGCCTAGCGGAACCACAGCCGCGAGAGTGAAAGAAATTCATTATTTCAAAAAAATTGGAGTTGTTTTGCGGTGTGATTACGGAAGTAAAACAAGATATCTCAAATGACCGGATGGCGTAGTCGGTATGTTGTGCATCCCTGCTTTCGTGATGTACGTCAGATAGCTGGTTCGAACCCCATCAAGTAAGTTTTTTCCGAGTTTAAGTTTTCGAGTTTTTTTTTAAATTTCCTCTGCCGCCACCAAGAGGTTAATATAGACTCGCACAATTCGAGTCGATTAGTACGGGTTGATTTTTCCGGGTACTGTATTTATACGCCCCTTCACACTAAGAATTAATAACGAGAATTATAGTTTTAATACGTTCTTCACGTCATGGTAACCTTGAAACCTTGACGGGCCGTATCACAGCATACGAAACATGTGATACAATGCACACAGCTACACGCAGCTGTGGAAATGACATTTTTGTGATCAACCCATTGCATTGTCAGAAAGTGCAATGAAGTAGACATGGCAGAAAGAATGCCGTAGTGTCTTTATGTGGTGTAGAACTAGCAATAGTTTTTTTTCGTAGTAGGCCTAGTATAAAAGATGCATGGATTTGAACTTTCCATATCATCCATGCTCTTATGACATGATAATGAGTGATACTCGAATACGCGATTCAGAATCGATTCACTCGAGCACTCGATTTTTACCAGCTGTAGAATTGAGATATGTAGATGATGCATTGTATCACAACTCAACATATTTATTTATAGGTCGAACCATTTCATCAGCCTCCTATACCCGTCCAGCCACCCCCGCCAGAAGCCCCCATGAAGACGATTGAGGGTGGTAGTCCGATGGAGAGCGTGGAAGCCTCTCATTCCGAAGAATTTGGCGTTGAGATGTCGGAAACCACAGAAGAAATTCTCACTTACGGAGATCAGGAGTTTTACGTGAAGGACATTGCCAGAGACGATACATCCATGGTTACTGATGACAATATTGTGAAAGCTATCAAAACGCCGTCTCCGGAAAGGTCTGATCCTGTAAGTAATAACTAAAGCCCAGACGATGATCAAGCTCTGAAAAAAGTTATGGGAATTTCTGTGATGTCACAGCATGGTAGTATGAAGTCAGAGGCCTATACTGTGACTGCAAGACTGGCAATATCTATTTCGTATCGATCACTCTCAGAGGTGATCATAGGGCAAGTTTTTGCAACTTTTTTTACAGCTTCCGGCAGCTTCCTAAATACTCATAAGATATGTAGAATGCTGTTTTAAGCTGTTTGAAGGAATCTTATAGTGCAACTTTTTGCAACTTTTGTCCATTTTTCCATGCAACTTTCTCGATTTTTCATGAAAGTATTAACGATTTTGGTGAAATACACGGCCAAATTCGAATGAAACACCGTAAATCAGCACCGAGAGTAACACTTTTACGGGTATTTAGGGACCTGAGCCGGAAAATTGACCTTTTTTTAGTCAACCGAGCAAAATGTGGTCAAAATGCAACTTCTGCAACTTTTCAACTTTTTTCAAAAATAAATGCAACTTTCCACGGATTTAACTGCAACAAAGACTTGCCCTGATCAGAGTTGCTATCGTTGATTCTCAAGTAAAATAGACGTCATCAATTTTTACTCGAGCGCAAGTAGAAGTAGGGGATTTCTACCTGAATAATGAAGTACTTATTCTAGGCGCAGTTTTCGTAAATAAATGACAAGTGTTAAGTAAGGGTAGTAGTACAAAATCATAACCACTCGAGTTATTCGTTACTGATCCCTTATGATTACAGGAGTCCAGCTGCAGCCTTTCTAGTTTATTTCATGTCCAAGTTGGCTGCAAGACTGTTCAAAGTTTGGTAAACCAGTTTTAAGCTAGTTGCAATATTTTATGATTATCGGCTGAACACAGCAGCCCGCCAATGTTACCGATGAAGATTCTACATATCGGTTTTATCCAGGGTTATAATCAAGTCCATCTCACTTTTATAGTTTCGACTCGAGTCAAGTCATATGCAATTCACAACCGAGTCATGCTTGAGTCCAAGTCAGTTAGTAGAGGGTCGAGTCCGAGTCATTGTGCTTTGACTCGAGTCCGAATCCAAGTCATTATGTTTACTATTTAGTTTTCAGTTGAATCCGGTTCTACCTACTTTTTTCAACTGAGCTCAAGTGATTTAGAACGGCTCGCATTTATGATATAGTGATTTTCCGCAGTCTTAGCGGTTTATTGCCCTATGGTCGAGTCATTTTATGCATTTGAAAAAATGACTCGGGTCACCAGAATATCGAGACTGAAGTCAGACTCGAGTCGTTACAACCCTGGTGTTATCCGTATCGCCTCAAAAATCTGACGGCGGTCGCGCTCCAGTAATGAATACTTGAATTGTTGTATCTTAATATTCTGTCATTGGTGTATTGCAACACATGATACTAATTTGATATTGTGCCTTAACCTCAATTTTAGCTGTGTTACGGTACCAACAAAAGATGGACTAATAAGATTGTTTTGTTGATTTTCACATTCTGTTTTAAGCTTATCTGGGAACATCAACTTTTCTATTAATACAGAAGCAGAATTATACCACTATTTCTTTTATATTATGAAATTAGTTGGATTACAACATATTCCAAGTTGGCAGCGGTTTTCGATAAAGGGTGTTGAATTTGGATGCAAAAACAAGACTCTATTTGGGTCATGATTCCAGTTTCATCAATCCTGATTAACAAAACCCATGACCCATGTACAGCATCCAATAATTCCATTGCAGGAAACTGAAGAAACGCCAAAAATCCCAGAAGATGCGGTCAACCCATTGCGAAACCTCATACAATCTCTTTTGGTTTCCAAGCAGACGTTGGACACGTGAGTGTAGATTTAGAGTTCGTAGTAATTCTGACCTATTTTTTCCATAGGATGTTGATAACAGTTGATAGCTCAGGGTGCATCTATTTTAAACACTAGAAATATTGTTACTATGGCTATTGATAATACGGAAGACTACAGCATCAAAAGCGACTTTTTAAACAGTAGTAGCCACAATAGCTGGGCATTCAAAACAGTGAGTTATTATTCAAACAGACTTGTACAAACTGGTCAACTAAGTACTGTTTTTTTAGCAGTTCTAATTCTAGTCGCGGATGTTGAAAAGTAAGTAGTTCTAGTGCATTGTCTCAAAAATCTTGCTACCAAATAACTAGAATATTGTTGTTGAAAATTGTTCTTTGGTGGCGTGAATCGAAATACCTGTCTTCTGTTGTGTACGGTTCTTACAGCCAATGCTAGCTCAGAGTCATCACTAATATAGGGTGTGGTTGAAGCCCCTTCCATTTCAAACCTGTACTGATGCTCATGTGGAATGCTGATCTGATTCTTATGAAATAACCATTAATGAGCTGCTTCGCGATCAAATCTAATTAGTTGTGTGTTTAATAGTTGCGGATTTTAAAGGTTCTAGTTTTAGCTGAAGTTGGGAGTTTTGAATGGTGAGCAGCTCTTGTTCTTTATTTCAAAATACGATAATTTGTGCAAGTCTGTATAGAAATGAGCGAGTTAGCGTTTGGGGGTTGGAATTGCTTGTGTTTGGGCAATGTGAGAAGTGAGGGTTAGCTCACTAATATGACCCCGCAGTTTCAACATTCTTCCACCGTGTCAATGGTCTTCCATAATCTCAACAGCCTTGATAATTTTCAATGATCTTGATTGCTTTCCCATACTTCATTTCTTCTGTTGCATCAGTGCGCAATAGCATGGTTCAGATTTGTCTTAAAATGAATCATTTTTTCGAGTTGGAGCAATCTCTCTAATTACCGCGCATTTGACACAATTTGAAATTGCGCTATCGTCCTATGAATTTTCTATCTCTTCAATTTCGTGCTAGGTTGGTTAACTGCGTAGTTTGTAGAATATACAATATGAAATGTAACTTCCAAGTTTGGGTATTTGAAAAACTGTGTGATTGTGACTTTGACGTTTCTTTTACAGGACTGAAGATGGTGTTGAAGTCGAAGAAGAGGTGGGAGTGGAAGGTAACTTTTTCATAACTTCATGAATGTCTCCCAAGTGTGTATTCGATTTGCTCAAATATAAATGGCATCCGCCAATCCATATGATTTCATTGCCTGGAAATGGATGTATTTACTATGGCTGGGCGATATCGAGTAGGCTTCGAATCGAACATTCTAGCACCACTCTTTATTATCATTGTAACAGCATGGATGACTTGAAAAGTTCAGGTACGTGGCTTTCATGCGGCTTTCATGCTACCGCGAAAATGATGCCTCTTGCTCTTTGAAATTCCTCCTTGCGTGTTTCTATTAGGCTGCAACAGGAAATAAATTGCATTTAATACATGATTGGGTAATATGCAGCTTTGAAACAATTGGCTATCCAGTGGTGTGTTATTTGTTGCTATCACGGTCACAAGCTTTGCTTGGCACATTTAGAATAATTTGGCACTTCTCTCTATTAATGATGATGTTTTCTATCACAATCCAACCATATCTATTTCAAGTGTAGCTGTAAGGAAGTGCTTCTACTACTTCGGAGCACTCCAGTAGCGTTGTCTACTTGCACTACTTATCCAAATGGTTATGTTTTTATGCTATTTCCATTTCCAATTGACGGTTTTCGAGGCAAAAATGTTTACTTTTGCAATTTTGATTTTTAAAAATAGAAAATTGTTGGAGGTTAGGTTTTGTGGGTGGGAATTGCAATAAGAATCGTGTCAAATAGCCCCTATATCACAGTAACATAATGTAATTTTGAAGAATCCACTTATCTGTAGGGTCAATAAGTCATTTGTATTTTGTGTTAGTCA
This sequence comes from Botryllus schlosseri, assembly GCA_000444245.1. Taxonomy (NCBI): domain Eukaryota; kingdom Metazoa; phylum Chordata; class Ascidiacea; order Stolidobranchia; family Styelidae; genus Botryllus; species Botryllus schlosseri. Next base: position 6,969 of record ATSW01004935.1, read on the forward strand.
TGAATATACATCTTGGAATTTGGAAAGAAACTCTGAATAATTGCTAGAAGTATGACACCTCTGAGAATTTTTATACTTAGCCTACTTCTATTTCAAATAGTTTGGACACATCTTGGAAATCGCTGAGTTCCTACTTTTAATTACTTTGACCACCTCTGATTTATTTTATTCAGATTTCTCTCCTACCATCGACGTCTCACAGATTGAATCGTTTACTGATGACGAGAATGATATCGAAATGCAACATGGTGAGATTTTTCTTCGTAGAATTTAACCAGAAAGAACTTGGTCGCCTAAGGTGGGCTCGTTGCAGCCGGCATTGTGACGAGACAGTGGGTGACTGCAAGGTGATGTTCCTATCTAGTTGATCTTGTGGCTGCTGCTACTGTACTACATCCCCAAATATCTGAGACACAGCAGCGTTATCTCAATCAGAGAACCTATTTTATACTCTAGGAGCTGATTTTTGAACTTTTTGACTGGATCTTTAAAGGCTGATTTCACTGTGGTTAAGATGGTTAGGATCATCAAGGCCTATGTGGCCCATCAGTGCATTTCAAGTAGCCCACGAGTTTGCACCCTAGGATTGNTGANCAAGATATATTAGTCTTGGCTACCAATACCTTGCCTGTTTTTTTTTTAAATTTTGTCCCCTTATAGAAAATAGGACACTGATTTAGGAAATCAACTGATAAACATCCTCATGAACCCACTTCGGTCGAGTCTGAAGTTCTCATCTTCTTTGCTCTCGGTCAATACCTAGATATTTCAAGTTTGGATGCTTGAATATTTGAGAAAAAACTCAAAGAACAAGAATTCAGAATCTCTCATTGGAGAACGATAGATATCATGTGGTTTTTTCAACATTCTCATAGCCTACTGACAATCGTCGTTAAGATTCTGTTGAGACTTCTGCTGTATGAATTGAGTATGTGTTGTGACCTTCAGCGAACCCTTGAGACTGGCTCAGCAACCCTGGTTAAGAATGACCTCCTTTTTTTCTCAGAACCGTCGCATGAAGCATACAGTCCCAAGCCACTGAGCCCGTCCAAACATGCGCCATCAGACCACAGCTCGCCCGATTCCCAAACAAACGAGGCGTACTCCCCGCCAAACACCTATTCCCCACAGTCTCCCGAATACGAACCGAGCGAAACCAGCAAAGAAGCCACGAGTTACGCGCCAGAAACCGGCCACACGCCTGAGATTCACCACAAGGAAGGCACGACTCTGCCGTACGATCCCTCAAAGTTTTCCTACGAGCGAATGTCCGATTCCGCTTCGATCGTGGAAGGATCGAGCTCTGCGCCTTCTCCCGTGGAAGCAGCCGAGCCGCAGGTTGCAAAGGACGCCGAGGATTCGCCGGAAGAAGGCTGCTTGTCTCCAGAGAGTGAAAATGCATCTGTTCGTGTTGAGAATTCGGAACGCGTATCGCGAGCTGTCGAGCGGGGAAATGAGAGCTCGGATTCTTCCACTTCGTCAAGGTCGGTTTCTCGCAGGGTGGTAAAAAACTACCTATCTAGTCGGTTCATGGTCATGAGTAGTTCCAGTTCTAGTTGTGCTATTCGAAAAGGGAGTTGTTCTAGTTTTAATTCCGAATTTTGAAAAGTGAATATTTCTAGTTTTATTTGCACGTTTTCGAGAGTTAATTAGTTTTACTTCTAGCTCCAGCATGTTTTGACAAGTAGGTATTTCTAGTTCTAGTTGATTTTGAAAAGTAAGTAGTGCCACCACAAATATGGAGAATTTTTCGAAACTATACTCAGTTACCATGCTACAGGGGTTATCCCGTTCAGTTGGTATGGTAATTTCACTTATTAAGTGTGATACGTAATTGGATATACCGAAAAAGCAATTATGGACTTATAGCTAATGCAATAATTAGTGTTGCCAGTAGGCACAATCTATATGAGTACTCTGAAAATTTAGAAGTAAGCTGCTCCATTATTGGCCGCCTCCGACTATAAGTATATTTGTTTTCGATATCAATACATAGATATAGTAGGGTAGGGTAGTAGATATTTTACTACGAATTACAGTGCGCTGGCGGCGTCTGAATGTCTCAAGACTGATGTCGATTGTACTTTTCAGCGGTGGCTCGTTGGAATCTTCGAGTGAAGACGACGCAGCGGAAGGAAGTTCTCCCCTGCGAGAAAGTGTAGAGGAAACGGTTCGTATCTTTGCTATTGCATTTAACGGCGTCAATCAACAGTACCGACATTCTGCTTTGGCACATTGTTCATCTTTTGAGTGGAGTGAACAATGATACCAACCCTACAACAGTATGTTGGGACGTGGGATGGCCACGGTGATTCGAGTATTCTCAGAATTTAAACATCCCACAATTTTCTTCCACTTTGGCACACTACTGGAATTGTGCAGTAGGGGTATTGAAAAAAAATTTTTTTTTTTAAATTTCATCGGGTTAGTTGTCAAATCGTCAGGTTACCTAAAAAAACGTTGTACATCAAATTTGACTCCATTCCAACCAATAGAGGCCGAGGTCAATCAAATTGAAATTTTGGTCATTTTCGAAATCATAGTATTTTCGGTGACCAATTTCGTCACACCGACATGCCCAAAAATCGTGTTGCAGGTATGCCCAAAGAGGCAGGGATGTCTTTTGCACTTGTTTTGATCTTGACAAGGGCCTATGGTAGAGTTTGGATGAAGACATCGCCAGTAAACGAAAAAAAGATATGACGTGGATTAGCTGGAAATTAGTCCACTTCATTGAAATAGACACTAGGGCCGTTCAAAAATTGCTATTTTTCCTGAATGTTGCTGGCTACGTGATTTGATCGTTGGGTTACCTTAAAAAACGACGCACACCAAATTTTAATTCATTCCAACCAATATTCGCGGATTACGTANAGTTTGAGAATTTTTANTTTACCCAAAGATGCAAAAAATTTTTTTTTCCAAATTTTTCTGTCAACCCCATGAAATTGTTGCGCTGTCCTCAAAGACGATGCAAAACAAATTTGACTCGATTCCAACCCGTAGTAGCGGAGTTATTTGAGTTTTTCGATGATAATTCTCGGATTATCCGCAGATCAAGGATAATCCCCGAACTATCGAAGAAAAACTGGAATAGCTCTGGATCAGGTCAATGAACTGCTGAGGAATGAAACCGCTGTCTCTGTGAATGAGATTTTGGGAATGGCGACTATGCAATGGGTGAAAACTTCGATTTGCCTTGCGTAACTGGGATAGATTTCGTGAAATCTAAATTGGTCCGACAGAAAATACTTCTAGTTATGACTATCACTTGAGAAATGTATTTACTGGTACCCGTATTTTACCTGCTTGTCAGTTCATTTTCTTTTGGTGGTCGTTAATTTCAGTGGGTAAAGTACTCTATTTGAAAGATATCTCATCATCCTTTTAACGTGACTATTTCATAGAAGTGGACTAATTTCCAGAAAGTCTGTGTCATATCTTTTTTTTTCGTTTATTGATGATGTCTTCATCCAACCTCCAACATAGGCGCCCTTGTCTAGTTAAAAACAAGTGGAAAAGACATCCATGCGAAATTGGTCACCGTAAATACTATTATTTCAAAAATGACCGATAGTTCAATTTGACTGACCTCGGCTTCTACTGGTTGGAATTGAGTTGAATTTGGTGTGCAACGTTTTTTTAGGTAACCTGACGATTTGACAACGAAGCCGATAAAATTTGAAAAAAAAGTTTTTTTTGAACAACCCTATTGTCCAGTGTCACCCTCTAGTCCAGGGGTGGGCAAACTATGGCCCGCGAGCCGTATGCGGCCCGCAACACTGTTCTGTGTGGCCCGTGAGAGTCAAAAGAAACTTTTTTATATATTGATAAAATGCGTACTAAAAATCAAATTAATGCAGGGACTTGATTAAACTTTATCTTAGTATATTTCACCATGATAATTCTAAGACAGTGGTTCTCAAACTGGGTGGCGCGCCCTTGGGGGCGTGAAAGCGTCTGAAGGGGGGCGCGAAGCTGAGCTAAACTGAAAAAATCCAGTTCATAATTGTTGCTCTGTATTTATTCTGAATTTCATATTTCAAAATATCTCATCCACAGTCGTAAAATCTTCCATGCCATTAAATTATCCGTTAGGTCTGCTAGCATCCTGGTTGCATCGTGTGATGTGACGATAAGGGGTCGCGAAATCTTTCACCATCATAATGGGGGGGGGGCGTGTCTTAAAAATTGAGAAGCGCACTTTTCCAAGGTAAATAATTCCTATGTTTTTTATGTTTAATTTCTGCCGCGACAGCCCGATCTCAAGGGCCACGCAGTTTGAAAGGTTTCGACTGATAAACATCACAGAAATCCTCAACGAGATTGACATAATTCGGATCACGAGTGTGATTTCAGATTGGCCACTCCAGTTTTAATTATTTCGGTGATATGCTTATAAAAACGATTCGCGCGTGTTCTAGGTAGATTCGTTCTCTGTATGCGTAGAACTGGGGTATGTATGCGTAGAACTGGGGTATTATTATATTATATCTAAAGCGTGTTTGAAGCTAATATGGTTATGATGCTGTCAGCATTGTGTGTCATGGAACTGAACAAAAACTGGAATTAGTAAATCTATGAACAGATCGCTGCTCACAGATTTAGATTTCAACCCTGTTGTAAGATTCGGGAAAACCGACTTTCATCTCTATAGTTTTGACAAATTGCTTATTGAGGTCGACCAGCCTATGAAATCTCGCCTACATGTTTCTGACGCGTGTACGATATCATCAAAGCAATGTCTGTTTTGTTTTATATAGGCACTTATGTTATCTCCATGTCCTCACTATGTAATCAAATAGCAATATTGCGTTTTGGTTTATAACCCCAATTTTATATAGTGCGGCCCGCGAATGGATTCAGATGTTGAATGCGGCCCGCGAGCTCAAAAGTTTGC
>ATSW01004936.1:0-15326 GCA_000444245.1 Botryllus schlosseri
TGCAGGACTGACTTCCCAACCCCATCTCGAATCCGCTTGCTGCATTTCCTCTCCAGCTTTAAGGCCGGATTCAGCTTCACTCCAATCTTAACAAATCCTATAGATGATGACTTATGGGAATGAATGGGTGGAAATAGCAGCATTTGCGAAATCCTACTCACGGCCTGAGGTGCAAATCATTCAGTAGGTACTTCCTGGTATGTAATTAGGCCCTTACAACCGTTCCAGATGATGTAAATGAGTTGAATACACCAGTTCATCTGATTAAGTTTTCCAATAGTAGCATTAAAATGATAATGGTCAATTATTATTAAAAATCCTTTTCCCATGTTTGAATTCAGATAAAATTAAAATTCGGGTATAATGTTGAAGTTCTCTTTTGGTCAACTACTAATCGGAATCCATGCTCACGATGGATGGCAGCCCTGCTTTTCAAAAAGGGGATTGGCAATATTTAATTGAACAAGAGGTGTCAATGACTGTATCTAGTTTTATTTCCATGTTTTTCTAAGTTGTCACATACCAGGTAGCAGTGATCTTTAGATATTCACGTCGGGATTTCTTCAATTTTGATGTTCGAAACATACACTCGGTGTGGATGATATAGTCACCGCTTAGCCAGTCAGTTCACCTAATCGGCCTTTGATATATCACTTTCCCAGATGTGTATACTGGGAAAAAGGTCACCGCATAGCTGGAAACACATTCCCAGGGTATTGGTCATCGAAAGGATGCAGAGTATTGCACACGGATGGCAACCGCACAGATTGCGAATGTAATCACTTGACCAACTTCGCAATTTTAATGGATACCGTCGGCGTTGTGGTAAGTATAATGGCGGGTGTGAATCATGCAGATGGACGTCTAGGGCATCGTTGAAGCCACTGTGTTATCGTTTTATAACTGTATTCAGTCTCCCAAGCAGCGAATAAAGGTGCAGCTAGAGTAGAACTCCTATGATCCGTAATATAATGTAATATACTATTGTGCATATAGGCTGGGTAATGAAGTATTCAAAAGAAAAATAACAGCATGGATATTGAGGCATTTTGGGATTGAGGAATTTTGGTGTGTCCCGCGAGCGACCTGAAGTGTTGAATCGTGCCCGCGACGTCAGTTGACTTTGACACCCCTGGTGTAAGCGATTCCAATATATCTGACAACAGCAACTTACCGCTTTACCGCGATATTTGAAGCTTCGCAGCCATATCTATCGTCAGACCAATCTTAATGTTAATTCAAACCGACTTGTATGATACAGTGATGCATGGGCGGCCCACTTTTGATCAGGATATATCATCGTAATAACATTGATGGGCCTGTCAATTATGGCTATGATATCGAAGACAGTGTACTTGCAAACATCCAAAGACACCATAGAATATCAATCATAACGCATCTTAAAATAAGTGATGCAAGTATTGCGTACATTAATAGATGGGCTATAGTGCGGTAGCGAACATAATATATACCCTTCGTGACGTAGACGTACACGTTAAGAATCACTGGCGTAACCGATGCCGTTTCAAGCTGCAGATCAGCGGTGTGAAGGTTTCCTTGCTTGAAGCGCTAAATGTGACAGAATTAGAAATGTTTGGCACGCCAGTTACTAATACTTTGACATTTTGGTATGCTGCATAATAAAGGTTGCCGTTTCCTGGCATAGGACATGTAATTTTAGCTAATGGCATCAGACGATATTACATGCTTTTAATTAGTGAATTCAGTAACGTCTTCACCAAATAGGAGAAATGAATTGGATATACGTGCTCACCGCAAACAGTAAAATATTGTAGAGTCACTATCCACGTTTACGTGCCCACTGTTAACTCATACTTACTTGACGACGCGGTTCATCGTGCTCACGAATGCGGTGCCGCCCGGACGAGGCCTATCCATTGCACTCGGGATAAAGGCTGACTCCGGCGATTGCCCCACATGGGGGTAAGTCGGTCGTGGAATTTTTGATAGTGGGGTCTGCGTTCGCGCTCACCCCTTATTCCACAAATTGCTGTAAGATCTATTCAAGTTTGGCCAATCGGGTTTGGTGACTCAAATTGAAACTTTCCTTGTTATTCTTCAATTTCAGCTAAGTGACGTAGATAACTTGGCTCTCACGTTGATTACGAAGATCGGATGTAGCATCTCCATCGCCTGTCTGTTGGTATCCGCCACCCTTTTCACTTTGATCGAGGGACTGAAATCGGTTCGGACTTCGATCCATCGGAATTTATGCGTCACCTTCGCGCTTGCGCAGTTCGTGTTTCTGGTCGGTATCGACAGAACGACAAACAGGGTAAGTACACATGCACTGTTGTCCCGACGTGAGTCATATGTTTCTCTTCCAATATTCACCATTTTCGATTGCAAACGCTCCTACTTAATCCTAAACAGGTCTGATCACCAGGGATGGTGCGAAATCCTAAACAGTTTTATTAGGCGCCTTTACATTGAAAATTTAAACAGCTGTAAATGTATACAATACAAGAGTGCACAATGTGATAAAAATAACGGCATCAGTCACGTTTGAAATTGTTTTGGCATCTATAGGTGACATATAGAGAATATAGCTAGCTCAGTGGTTCTCAAGCGCCGGATGTTGGAAGCTTGCTCATCAAGTACGCAAATGAAGCATCAACTTTTAAATTTATTTAGAAGTTTGGAACGTATGCCGCTGCATGGTGTTGAAGCAATTGTTTCTAAAGTAGGCACCGGTGCCGCCTGGGGGCGGTAACGACTTCGAAGAGGGTGATAGCGATAAATTGGATGATTTAGGGCGCTGAGACTAAAATGAGGCGTTATACACAATAGAAAGTTGCGTGGGAAATCCAATATTTAACATCTATAATTGTGCACAAAGAAGATACATATGGAAAGGCGGCCACATCGTTCGCTGTTGTACAATACGTATTATTTCTGAAATGGTCAGCAACGGTCTCCATTGATCAGGGGTCGGGAACCCTTTTCGACAGAAGAGCCATACAAGTCAATCAACTGTTACGTCACAATTGAAATTCATGACGTATTAGTACCACTAATATATGAGATTCGTAGTGTGCGCAATAATTTTGTGCCCGCATGCGTAGGTGGAGTCAAACATGGTCACTCAAGCCGCACATAGCCACTGCAGCGTGTGATACGTCAGTGACGTTGGGTTATGGAAGGCAAGTGAGGCACTACCTCACAAATGTCAACAGGGATGAGTGAAGGAAAATTGTGAAACCTTCAATGATGTTTATGAATGGCTAGATTTTGAACATTTTTATTCCCGAAATCACGGAATTTTCATACTTACTGTTGGAAAATTAAGCGTGAAATGAGAGTTAAGGCACAGACAGTCCAAAACCTCATCTGTGATAGCGCAACTCATCGTAAATAGTTTAGAACAGTGCTGGTTCTCAACCTTCATGTCTTCGCGGACCCCTTTTAAACAGTGACGGACCCCCTTAATTTCTAGTTCAAATTTGGCTCAATTATCGTGCAACCCTCGTCTGTCTTGTGCAAATATCAACTCAGTGCTAGTGATAAACAGCAACAAAATGACCGTTCTTGAAAATAATATCCGCTGACCCCGGATTGACAACTACTGGTTTGGAATTTACAATAACAAATATTATTCAAATGTAATTGTCGCGCTGATTTAGAAAACGTAACTATTGATCGACTTGATCGACACCTACAGTTTTAAGGCGGTGCTAGAAAGCTATTACTTACCAATAAAGAAGATGGATACCTATGGCGTAGTTTTCAATTTAGGTTTGTAATTGTGAATATCACTTCCATGGCAGTTTATTTCATGGCGTAGATCAGAAAGACAACTTGTCTTTGAAAACTGCATTCAGCGTCGCCATGTCTGCTATTCTCTTTGATCAAGGTATCGTGGAATCCAAGATTTCGAGGAGCGCAGTGGCGGGTAGTTCGAATTAGCGAATGGTGTTAGTCGCCGGCGTGACAGCAACTTCAATTTAGGGATTTTGAAAAGGAGGATACGAATCCCTAACCTTCTGGATACCCTACTGTCTTCGCCTCTCAAAGACATGTTTATGCTGCGACGAGAATAATTATCTTGGCCATTCTGAAAATTTACTAACGGGTTGCTACAATATTGACAACATTGAACAGATATTCATATTGAAATATACCCGAATATTTTCGGTTGACACTCGTCAGGGCTAATCGTCAGCAACCAGTATAAAATTCAAAAGAACATCGTATATCATCAATCGTGTCACAAAATATGACGTCACCAGCATGAAATGTCCGTTCAATGATACACGAACTCTTTTTGTTGACACAGCCTTGGCTGGTGTATTTTGATAAAAGTCGACTCCCAGGCACACAAATGAAAGTGTGAACGACGCTTTCCGAGTATGCGAAATCTGTCGTCTCGATAATGTTTCGCACAGGCAAGTGTTTGCCAATTGCAGAATTTATGGCCTTTGATTGTTACGCATCAATCTTGAGCGGATGAGTTAAGGGTGAGCTTCTAATGCAGGAGTCGCCAACTCAAAACGGGTCGCGGGCCACTTTTCAAATTTCGTAGGGGCCGCGGGCCGCATGAAGTCAATGTCGATATAAAGTAGGCAACCACGTTTAAAAACTCTACATCAGTACAGCGCAGTTCTAACTAACGTAGGCGATGGGGATAGTGACCACAAAAGAAGTAATATTTTATAAAATAAATGAAAATACAACAAAAGATCACTGTCACCAATTTCATTTTATTTTGTACCTGGCGAGATACGTTACTAGCTGAAAAAACCATCTCCACGTATAGCTTGATCTTGTGGGGGAGTCCTGAGCCAGTGGTTCTCAAACCTTTTTAGACATGCCCCCTTTATGATACTGAAAATTTTGCTCCCTCTTCCTTATCGTCATATCACAAAATGCGTCCATAATGCTAGCAAACGGATACTTTGAGAGAATATTGATGAGAGATCTCTATAATATGAATTCGAGACTATACACAGAGCAATAACTATAACCATGAACTCGAGGTATATCGAGTTGACCACAGCTCCGCGCCCCAGATGCTTTCACGCCCCCACAAGGGAAAGTGCCCCCAGGTTTAGAACCACTGCCCTATGCCGTTTTCTAATCGTCTCAATCTTGGCAATGTTTCGGCCATTGCAAGTCAATTTCAGCATTTCAAAATGTTTTCTTAGCTTTCTTCCGAAATCTCAAATCAAGTCGCAAGCCGCAAAATATGACCTCGCGTGCCGCGTGTTGGTGACCCCTGTTCTAATGAATCTAGGGACATGCTGATTTATGCGTTCTTGCAAGCGCTTTGACGTTCTTCCCACGTAGCCACAATCAGAGTGACACTTACATTCGTAAATTACATTGCTCTGTTGAAGGGCGGGAAGTAGGCTACGTCTTTATGTGTTGCAGGGAGCAGTTGCGTTGTCATGAAAATCACGTTGATTGCGTTGCTTTCCTATATGCCGCGGGTGATGGCTTGTTCAGGGTAACCGTTATCAAGTAAGATTTTGCGGAAGTTGTCAAGTTCTAAGTTTAGTTTATTATCCTCGTGTATCATTTAAAAAAAGCAGTACATTCAACGCTCTGTTATTCGACATTTCATGCTTGTGACGTCATATTTTGTGATACGATTGTTGATATGCGATCTTGTTACCAATTCTTCACTAGTTTCTGACGATCACCCCTGACGAGTGTCAGCCGAAAATACTCGGGTTTATTTCAATATGAATATGCTTTTCAATTGTAAATTGCAGTTCTGTACCTCCAAGAAGCTGTTCAAATATTGATAAATTAAGTAGAAAATTAAACATTTGCCCAAGAGCCATACCTTATATCCAAAAGAGCCATATATGACTCCCGCGCCATAGGTTCCCGACCACTGCCATAGGTGGTCACTTTTATGCAATATTGAGTTTTCTAACCAATCAATTACAACAAAAAGAGTTATTAGCCACCGAGGCTGATACCTACTTCAATGAACCCCTGTGCAACGAGTAGCATATGTCGAGTTTGGTTACGAGTAGCCTATGTTGATGACAATGAGGTGGGCCTACAATGAAAGTTGAAAGGATAGCGGCATGTACGATATTATTCTCTGATATTGTCTGATTTTATTCCTTGAAACACCCAGTTAGAGACTTCACGGTTACGCACACTGGTACAAGGGTTGTGCAAAATTGTTTAAAAGTAGCATACTACTCGTTTCAGACAAGTTATATGTGAAAGCTACGGAGACTTTCAAACAAACTTAGGTAAATCCCGATAGTGAAATTACACTATACTTGACAGTATGGTGGATGGCTATAACAAACAGGGAAGTCGAATTTCCGTCAAAGGATGCCTAATCATCATAATCGAGCGATTAGTCTTTAACAGGACTTCGCCAACTTCGCCTTGTAGAAACGTCAATAGAACCACGTTAACATATCTACTACCCAAGAGGACGCATTCAATGAGGTTTCCAATATTATAGCCTATTTGAGTCGCATGTGTTTGTGGTAATGAAATTGAGGGTTACTAAACTGCATCATTTGTATTGAAGTCTTACCGGTCCACGGGGGAAAGACCGTAGAGAGCCGCTGAGATGGATAACGCTTCAGCTCACACGACTCTCCATGGTTACGTCAGCGTACATAATACACGATTATTGCTTGTCGTAACCGTATTTACCTCCAGAATTGTAAAGTTCTGGTGTGCATTGTCGAAGAAACCTTTTGATAAATACCTCTGCGCTTTATGTAATCGACGAAAATATGTTTTTGTTCTTTCATTTTGCAGGCGATATGCACCGGGGTCGCGATATGCCTTCACTATCTGTTCCTCGTTGTCTTTGGTTGGATGTGCACGGAAGGCTACCATCTCCACCTGTCATTGCGCCAAGTATTTGGACTGGAAACCGTTTCCCGTTTGGTCTCATACCACGTTGCGACCTACCTGACCCCGGCTGTTGTAGTCGGGGTGACGTTGATTATGCAGCCAGGCGGATATGGGACGGAAAGACAGTGAGATTCGAATTTCCGCTAACATCGATTGTTCCGGGTCAAACCAGTCTAGATAGTGGTTTCAAAACAGGGTCGCGAACAGAGGTGGTCAGTAGGCTACTCGATTGATTCAATTCTCAACCCAGCTTTTAGTCGAGTAGAGTATACGAGTACCATAATGGCGTAAGAACGCAAGATAATTTTGTATTTTTGTAGCATAATTATGTCGTAAAGTTAAACGACATGAGAAATTTTCGGTTTTCCAAATTGCATTAGGATTAGTATTGTAATTATTTAATTTGTTCTCAATAGAATATCTAATTCGCAAACATGTGGCTCACTTCATATCAAATTTGAATTCATTCTCATAGGAAGAGCAAATGTGAATAGCAAATGTCCCGTACACCATAATTCGCTCGTTTCGCACTATACAGTTCTACTGTAACATTTTCAGGAAAGCGTAAAATTACGTTGGAATTAAAATTTCGTCATTGAAGCTTTTCAGAAATTAGATCAGAATTAGATACTTGTCATTACGCTCTAATTAATCTTATGATACTGCTAAAATTATTCAGTTCTCGGAGTCTGCTAGATCGTAGCGCTTTGTGATCATAGTGAGGGTCGCCCGAGTCGACACTTGAGAGAAATCGCATTTTTTTTAACATTCTTCAGCTTGTGAAATATCTTTTGCGTCGGTGGCATACTGTCGACCGATGTTTCCAGGCTTCAACGGTGACAATAAAGCATTGAAGCTATAATTTCTTCTTACTCTTGTTGTGGAGGCGTAAATTGTGGTGCTCTCGCTACCCGCTTAAATCATTTAAATCCCCAATCGACTCCGCTTCGAGTATCTCGAATCATAGTGATCACTGATCAGCTTACATTATAGAGCAAAATGATGCTAAATTTTAAATATGTTTGAGTATTTATAAGGCAGTGTGCAATCTGAAAATGGTGTCCCAAACACAAAATAATATACAGCGTGAGGTTTTGCATCAACCCAAACCAACATCAGCAAAAACCCTGGTATTCATTGCAGATTTAGTAGGCTAGGCACAATCGCAGCACTCAAATTATAGGGAACCCCTATTTTCACCCCATATTCTTCCAGCTCAACATGGACATTGCACACAGATGCGAGGGATGACTTACAGAAAAGAGTAGCTAGAATACATTTTTAGGGTATAAGGCATGTGGAACGGATTGAAAACCATGACTATTTGGAAGTCGGTCAATTCTGAGCAACCCTAACTGGTATCTATGACTTCCCTGCTTGGCGATCAGCATTACCGGGATAGCATGGAGAGGTGATGCAAGATTTAGAAATCCTTACAAGGCTGTTTGTGCACCTTCCCTGTTCAGCGGCATATGTACATCATGAACTCATCGTATGTATACGCGCAGATCGTGGGTATATGTCGTCTATCATGAGACGGTGCATATGCCGCAAAACCTACAACGTCGTATTCCTATACTATTCCTATCGCGGTAACTGTTTATATTTTTGAAGGGTTGATCCGCACGTAGTTTTTGTAGTCATTTTGTTTTCGGCCTGAGGAAACATCTTTCGATTTCGAAATTAGCCGCCCCCACTCTGAATAACTATGTGACGCCCAGACCAAATCTACCTTTTGAAACAATTTAGGTGAATACCTTTTAGGCATTTTCTACTCCAATTACTTTTGATATATCTCTGAAATAGCTATTGCCACTCGAGTAGAAATGCTAAGTACTTGATCACATCTGATCGCTAGGTAGTAAAACCATAACGGTAGGCCATCTAGTGGCAAAGCTTTAACTTGTTAAAATCTTATACTTCAGGTGTCATTGGTATCAATATTGATGACATATAGCAATCCATTACTCTAAAGCTAACCTGTGTTTTCTTTGTGGCACTTTGCATGCGTATTTAGTTGTCCTCTTCAATGCTTGAGATTTAAAACTGACAAGATTCTGTAGAGCCTGAGCCGCACATTACAGTAAAACCAACGGCGACAATATTTGGACATGACGAACCACATAGCTGGTAGGTGAAACGTGCTCTTTCATCCTACAATTCCGTACATTGCCATTGAACAAGGAAGATGGTTAAAAACCGTAGATCTGTCAACTATTATCACCTACGTATCGGCATCAAATTTAAATGCCAACTGACCAACATTACAGGCGCAAATTAATGATTCTCACTTTCACTTGCAGCTGTTGGTTGAATACCCAAGACAATACAATATGGGCTTTTACCGGACCAGTGATATTAGTTACAATCGTGAATATATTCTTCCTCATTCACGCGATGACTGTGGTCAACAAGCATATTGCTCGTGATGGTTCCCGACAAGACGGCGTAAAGTACGGCTGCTGATAGCACGTATACTGCAGTAGCAGTACTGATCTGTAAATGCCAACAATGTTTTTAGAAAGTGGATAAAAACCTCGGCCGCTTTGCTCAGTCTTCTGGGTGTAACTTGGATTATCGGAATATGTTTTGTAAACCAACGTACTGCAGTTTTGGCTTACATATTCACGATTTGCCATGTGTTGCAAGTAAGTTGTGTCTTTTCTTAAACACTATTCTATCAGAATATTGACTCGCAAAAGAAAGGAGAAGTAAAGTTTTACCTATATGAATATTTTTCCAAACTACCCCCCCTTCTACTTGGCTGTTTTTGAAATAAAAATACGTACGCTTTGAATACATAAGTGTCCTTGGCCGTGTAGCTGGTGTCTTTCAAAAACCTAGCACAAAAACAAAAGTGAATGCTAGGCAGTACAAATCGGAATATCAGGGATCAGAATAAGTATAAATAAAAAAGTAACAAAGTGTATTGACCAAGGTTATGGACCAAAATCGCATAGATACCATAAATACCCAAACAACATTTACAATTTAGATTATTTAGGACGGCAGTGGCTCTCAAACTGGAGGGGGTAAGACCTCCGAGAGAAACGACGTTCATGAATTCGGAATGAGTTTAATATGTCATCAAACATCCAAGCTCCAACAGCGACAATATTCCCAATTATAGTAACATTGCGATTTTAAATGTCATAGTAGCGTGGTACTATCCGTACTCCGAAGCTAGATTGTTACTGGTACCGGACCTTGTTCCGATCAGAAGATGTCTCTGAATTCAGATTTGCTGCTGAATGAGTGTATGTGGTTATTTTCGAAAAAAATTTTAACCAAAATTATTTTTGCGCACCGCGCGGGTTGCTTCCAGCCCGTACGCATTGCTCTGTCTACAGCAGTGGTTCCCAAACGGTGGGGAATTCCCCACTGGTGGGGAATTCAATGGTTTCTGGAGGGGAATAGACGCATTTGTGAAAAATTATATACAGGAAGTCTCATTCACGGAGAAACATGCGCAATGACCGTTACCAGTTAACTTCTCTGGAATGTATGTATCGAAAATTATATTGCGTGTTGTTCACAAAACCTCATTTTTAACTCTGGATGGCCAATCATGGCGTCACAAGCGCATCCAGCACGACTATTGTGATGTGAAATAACGCTTTCGCGAAATTCTGAGCGTTACTGGTATCGGTTCACAATTAGGGCTGGGCAAAATCGAGTAACTGAGTGATTCGATTCTGAATCACGTAATATACTTCGAGTCGAGTCGAGTAATCGAGTATCTCTCATTATGACGTCATAACAGAATGTGATATGTGAAAGTTCAAACACGTAGGCTACCTTTTACGCGATGACAAAGAATAGAATGCATGCTATCCATCACATTAAAGATACTTTGGTATTTTTTCGACAATACCGATTTCATTGCACTTGGTGACAATGTCGTGGGATGATCATGAATTCGAAAATGTGCTCTTTCCAGTAACGTTTGTAGCTTTGTTCTGTATGTTTCTAATGCTACGATACGGTCAATCAAGGTTTCAAGGCTTCGCCAGTGAAAATTAGTATCGAAACAATAATTCTCGTTGATAAATTAACTTTCAGTGGCGAGGAGCGTTTAATGTCAGTTCTCAAAAAATCATATTTTACTGCTCGACTCGAATCATTAAAATTAATACTCGATTCCGATTCAAATACTAGAATCATTGTGCCCAGCCTTATTCACAATACGTTTAATGTTGCAGTTATAGGCGATTGTCTTGCGTTTTTGTGTGGTTGTGTGTCTTGTGTAGTCAAGCCAGCAAATAGCAGCTCTGTGATGACAAAAGCGCTGGGTAGTGGGGAAGAGGACCGTAATGCCGCACCCCAAACCCCCCAATTGAGTGGGAGCGAGCTCGAAGGGGCCCAAATATATTTCGTGAATTAATAAATTAAAGTTATTTTTTATTTACGCCACTTTTTCAAATAAATTTCGCGCTGGGTGTGCGATTTAATANTGCCNAANANCTNATTATTGGGTACCCTTCCCCCANGAAAATACGTAGAATTTATAGAAATGGAGACTTCGGCGTCGGTCATTACTGCGCCACGACGCACCAAGGCATATGAAGTTATATAGGCNATGTAACATGCAACTCCNAGAAGTGTNCCAGAACGATCANCAGCGAGAAGACCTTGNCCGAGAAGGAATGCCCTTGTGGTGACCCAAAACTTCGATATATATATTCAATNTTATACAATACATATATGTTTAATTGGCTAAATGGCTGGTGCCGAATGTTCCTGTCCTGGCGATCTGAACCACACATGACAAATGCCATCCCGCAAGGAAAAATTATTTGCCAGTAAAGCAATACCAATTTAAATCGTGTGTGCCTTTTAGTTTTGGCGATTTCCATATCTTTTGACATAGCAGATATAGAAGGTCACGAAATAGCATGATGTAACAAAGTCAATATACCAACGGGTCCGCCCGAAGATGTGCAATTCTTATTTAGGAGTCCTTTTCCAACACACCTCACTCAGCTCTACCAGTAAATCTGATTACGTGAGCAGAGAGGGGATAAAAAATTGCTGGCAAAATATATGCAATTCCCGATCATATTGGCCGATTTAAACACGAATTATGTAAATTTTTCGCGCTTCGCGCGTTTAGTCGAAATAAGGCGACGCACTAAACAGAAGACCCAATGTAGCTGATAAGTTGCACGGAAAAAGCGTATAGGCTCAGCGGGGCTGAGGGGCTCTGGGGGCCCAAGACCAACATTTTTTTGGCGGGGCTAACAAAGTGCTGTAATGGTCCTGGTGGGGAATGAAGGCTCGAAATAAATCTGAAGTGGGAAATGAAGACAGGTTGGGAACCACTGGTCTACAGTAAAGATTTGATATTTGAGTGGTCTACCAACAGTGATAACCTTCCATGCTAACAAACTATGTGTTTTTATTGCACACATTATGGTTGCTCATTTTGAAATTTTTTAACATGACGGTAAGGGGCGCGGAATTTTTCACTATCATCGAGGGGCGTGTCTAGAAAAGTTTGGGAACCACTGATTTAGGGTATGGTAAGTAGTTTGCATCACTTATATATGTGGGACATTGCCTCAACAATGGGGATAAATCACGGTAACGGAATATATTTTCGAACATTGAACCTCTATTTGTAGAGTCCTTGGTCTTTTTGCATGCGTCAGTTGATAAATTGCAGATCACAATCTGTGTACAATTCTATGTTTACTTGAGTAGCAAGACGCACAACTTCGATCTCGTGTGCTTTCTTGGAACATTGTTTTAGCTTTTCGCAATTGCATTGCGCGCATAGACTTATATACCCAGTGTTCCTACCATCCACCGATTTTAGTCTCTTATAACATACAATTTTATCGACTTTTAGGGTGTTTTCTTTTCCGTCTTTCATTGTTTCCGGACTGAGAAGGTAATGCAGGAACTGCGGTCGTTCATCATGCGCAATCCATTGTTCCCATCATACATTCGTCGCCGATGCAAAGAGAAATTCGTGGCAACTGAACGAACGGTTCACAGCGTCTTCCCACTGACCGTTACAGTGAGTCAATCACGCCTACCTATGGTCAAATACTTTCCGGGTATTTGCAGTGTTTTCTTAAGTCAATTCTTGTCTGAATATTTGATTTGATATATATAAAAATAAGCGAATTGGGTCGATACCGTGATAGCCGAATCTCAGCTCAAATACATTAGGTAAATTGTCGATTGAGCCATTTAACAGGTGTCTCACGGAAATTCTACCTTTGAATGCTAATGCAGATTAGCAACAATCATAAAAGGCTAAAATACCTTCTTAGACAACATACAAATGAAAGCTCATATATGCCGCACCGTCTGTCCTTTCTATCACAACCAAATCGTTCAATGTATCTAACTTACTGAGCTATTCGACTTTTCTCTTTTGTATCAGAATAAAGTTTTGGAAAATGACTCGAATGTGATATTGAAAGGCGTCACCTCGACTTCTGATATGCCAAAGACAGATGCGGATGTTAAGTGAGTGGTTTTTGGACCATTTTCATTTAACTATAGTGGCTTCGTTGACATGCCGACATGTCGTTGCAAATATTATTACTATATGTCGTCATAGGCATCAACTTTTCTCTTTGTACTAGGTGGCGGAGTCTTGTGACGTCATAATGATTTTATAAATCTGTGACGTCATAGTCGCACTAGAACGCACTTTACTACATGCCGCTGGGTGGTAAACCACTCATGAGACGTTTTAATAACGGTACTGCACTCTTTAACATCAAGCCATACAGTCGAGTTAATAAACGGAACCTTAAAACGGTAGCCTACGATCACTCAAAAGTAAAACTGCATTACCAGTTCTTGTGAGCAACGAAATACACCACGCACTTGCAATTTCGCGATGCGCGACAACTCTGGAATATGATTTTTCAAGCAGACAAGAATGCTGATTACAAATGCGAAAGCGCGAAATCCAATCTGTAATTGTCCCTTACGACCAACACAATGGGTTTCTGACTTCGTGTTATGTAACTCGCATCGCGGCAACTGTTTGCAGATTAGAACAGCTATTTTGGCGGCATAGCTGCATTTCCCGATTTACGTTCGCAAAGCATTTGTGGAGTATATCGGTGTGTATATGCCGCAAAAAGATCATGGGCAAAATATATCGCGTTCTATTTCTATTTAATGTAACGATAATGGGCTAGGAGTAATTTTAATTCCGGACGCATGTCATGATCTTATCAATACAAATCCACTGTCTACCATATGCCCAACAGTATGTAATTCCATAATTAGTAGGCTATTTTCGATACGAGTCCGACCAGCAATCAAGTTTATTGAAATATGGAAGCATAGTGTCATATATGGTGTCGACACAAGCAAATCTCACGGCTCAGTGAAATTGATTTTCTCTGTAAAAACTCGTACTAATCACGCTGGCTGCCTTCTTCGAGCATGCAAGACTTGACTTACATAGATCTTTTGCAAGTGAAATCTTTTTAATTGTATGACAATGAGAGCCATATGATATTTTCGAATAATTTGAGAATTAATGAGGTTAAGCTTCATACAAAATTTGAGACTGTCGTAAGTTATACGAGATCGTAGGTTCGTCTCAATCATGGCTGCTCAACCTTTTTGCTATTCACGGTCGCATTTTGATTATATCTATATAATCCAGACGTAATGATTCACCAATCATCAATGTTTAATTGGCTACATGGGGACTTCGAATCGCAGGCAGCCCTTGTGGTGTTCTGTGTCATCACAGTTTTCTTGGGCAAGACCCTGCGTAAGAAAGATTTACATTGTAGAGGCACATTGCCCCAGCAGGCTTTATATGCGCAGCGAAATCGCACATATTAGGGATATGAAAAAATACTGGAAATAGACGTTCAGTCTTAATGAATGAATTTCGTCGATAAAATTGGTAGTTGCGCATATTTCTATCAAACATTAATCCTCTCTTAGCCTCCCTGATCAGATTTCCCGCTGGAGCTTATGGAGGGGTGTATTCGAAAATTTTGGGCACATAATTAATGATGATTCATCTTCGGATTGTTTTTAATCACTTTCTTGCATATTTTTATATCTTGAGTTCCCATCAGGATTGTCGGAAAAGCTTAAATATATATTGGAATCACACAAAGTACCAGAAAAAACTTCATTCGTGAGACGTACACTATTCCGAATTGGTATATCTTCCTTCCTCTGTGGTTCTCATTTGTATAGTGCTGCGGTCAGATCACAAGACCTCTACTATACTTTTAAACAATCCACTCAAAATCACGCCCAGCGCGAAGAAAATTTCTGAGTCGACTTGAAATTCCTAAATTAAAATTGCATGTTGACGGCCGCCAACTCACGCTAATCCTCGCACAATTATAGTTCTACGGCCGCAGGTTGGCGACCCCTGGTCTTGATGCTCTCTTTAAATGCGAGTGCATCCATGATCGCATGCGATACCTGGTCATGGTCATACATGGTCACTACAGCAGTACATACCC